>JAKEYF010000194.1:0-112291 GCA_021527775.1 Lactarius sanguifluus | reverse complement strand
GCTGCCTAAAGCAGACAATACCGGTATCTTAACAATAAAGAACAATAAGAGCCATATATGACTCTGACAATAAAGATAAACAAAAGCGGTCCGTATGAGTCCGGAGTGTCCAAAAGAGTCCGTAAGGGACAGATACCATATTTAGTATGTGGGCTGACACAATCAGATCCCACGAGACATGTGACTTATTCAGTCGCGTCTCAACAAGGACTACGACACCGACACCGTGTGCTGCGACACCGACGTCGCGCCGCGGGACTACGACACGACACCGCACGCTGGGCCTGCGCCACCGACTTCGCGCCGCGGGACTACGACACCGACACCGCACGCTGCGACACAGACGTCGCGCCGCGGTGCCATGACACCGACACCAACAGCAGCGAGGGTCCAAGGGTTCTGAGAGGCATAGGGAGGTCTTTGTAGTGTACAAGTAGTAGTACAATGTCTGTACACATGTTAACGAACAATATACTAGTATACCCCTGTGCAACCCCTGCGGGTTTTTCATACCCGCATTACCCGCCAAACCCCTCACCCCAACCCGTCGAAACCCGTACCCTTGTGGAGGGTCATGGGTTTAGACGGGTACGGGTATGGGTTGAAGAAATTTACCCCGGGGTTACCCTTGCTATTCACTAAGCGGGAGCGATGACTGGTGCAGAGTGCTGAGCATCGGCTGCGAGACAAGAGGCGGCGGAGACGTTGACTCAGAGGATCCCGATGACTCGGGTGGCTCGGCAATGGTAGGTAGTGAGGTTTCTGGGTCAAGCGTAAACTCGGGCAATGGGGGAGGAGTAATGATTCGCGAGTAGGGAGTGTAGGCGTTGGTTCCCATATCCGGGATACCCGCCTCTTGAGACGGTATGGTCAAGTTTTCGAGGATGATCTGAGACGGGGGACGGACGGGCACAGTGGTGACGACAGGTGTATCAGACATAAGATTTCCGGGGATGATCATAATCGACGAGAGTGGGCGAAGGGGGTGCGTCCTTTATATCTTTCGTCCAGCCCCTTTGGCGGCAGGATTCTGCCGATAGAATTCGGCGATTAAGTCAGGTGCGTGGCGGACGTTATCAAGTGGTTCCCACGAGCTGTCACTCATGGGAAATCCCTTCCACTGGATCAGGAACTGAAGTTTACGCCCTCGGCCATGAAGGCGAGATTGTAACACGCACTCCACTTCGAACTCTTCTTCTCCTTCGATAAGGTCAGGTGGAGGTCGCGTGAAGTTAGCTCCATGGAGTTCCGTCTCCTTATATGGCGTAAGGAGGTTCGCGTGGAACACGGGATGTATCTTCCACGTCTTCGGAAGGTCTAGTTTGTACGAGACCGCCGATAGGACTTTCTTGATTCAGAACGGTCCGTGGCGTTTTGGTGCGAGCTTTGCGGTGGGGTAGAAGGTCCGGAGGTTCGTCCCCTCTAACCATACTTGAGCGCCTTCCAGGTAAGGTATGAAGCGCGTCTTCCCCCTCTTCGCCATAAGCTCTTGCGCATGTTTGATGCAGTCTTGCGCGTGCTGGCGTCTATCCCCCATTTCTTCCAGCCGTTGATCCACAGACGGAGTTGATGTGGGTTTTGACGTCCACATGGTGCGTGGTTCCCATCCCATGATCAACGAGAATGGGGAATGCTTGGTTGTGGCGTTTGGCCACGAGTTGTGCGCGAATTGTGCTACTGGGAGTGCCTCTGCCCAGTTATCCTGTTGCACGTTACTCCAGTGGCGAAGATACTGTTCCAACCACTGGTTGGTCCGCTCCGACTGCCCATCCGTCTGTGGGTGATATGCGGAGGATATGTTCTGACGGATCCCCAGCGTCTTACACAAGTCCTTCATAAAGGCGGACGTGAAGCGCGGGTCTCGATCCATGATCATTTTTCGGGGAATGCCATAATGTGGGTAAACGTGGTGGAGATAGAGTCGCGCCACTCCTTCCGCGGTAATTGTCTCATTACACGGGATGAAGATGGCCGCTTTCGAACAGTCGTGATCGGTGATAGTGAGAATGGAGTCGTATCCATTCGATGGGGGTAGTTTTGTGATGAAGTCCATTGTTACGACTTTGAATGGTTCAGCGTCGGGGTCTGTGGTGATGGGGAAAAGGTGTGGTTTTTGTCGGTGGGGGTTGATTTTGTTGGCCTGGCACGTCGCACAACCTTTAACGTAGTCTTCCACGTCCTTTCGCATGTTCGGCCACCAGTAGTCACGTCGCACCAACTCTAGCGTGTTTGCGATCCCCGGATGGCCCATGCTTGGCGTATCGTGGAAAAAGGTAATTACCCCCCGTTTAAGATCGTTGTCGCCCACGACAACGAGAGCGTCTCCTTTCCACCAGAGACCTTGGTGCTTTTTCAGGTTGTGGGGTTCGACCCACACAAGGACGGCTTTCTCGTCCATGTTCTGCGCTATTTGCGTCCAGATGTCCATGTCGTGCATTGACATCTGGGTTGCGCGTATGAATCGGTCAGCGGGGAGGACGATTACATCGTTGTTGTCCTCCTCGTTGGGCTCATAGTCAGCTCGTCGCGAGAGGGCGTCCGCGCGACCGTTTTTTATACCAGGTACGTGCTTCAGTGCGAAGTTGTACTCCGATAACTCCAAAAACTCGCGTGCCACTCTTCGGCTGATCTTCCGGGGGTCTTTCCAATACTGCAGATTGGCGTGGTCGGTGTGGATGATAATTTTGTGAGGGGAGCCGACCAGGTAGGGACGCCAGGCTCGCAGCGCCTTGACCACCGCTAGTAGCTCCCTGTCGTAGATGTCATAGTTGCGTTCCGCTTCCGTTAGTGACTCAGAGTGGAACGCAACCGGGTGCATGCATTGGTCAGGCCCTAGTTGATTAAGTACTGCTCCAAGGGCTACGTTGGACGCGTCCTACTTCGAGCTCGAATGGTTTCGTGAGGTCGGGGAAAAGGAGTGTAGGTTCTCGGCCAATGCTTCGTTTGATATTATCGAACGCATCCTGCTGGTCCTGGTCCCAACTGCCAGGGGGTGTCCTTCTTTGTGAGGTCGTGCAGTGGGCGGGCGAGGGTGGAGAATCCTCGAATGAACCGCCTATAGAAGTTACAGAAGCCGAGGAAGGCACGCACTTCCCTGAGGCTTCTCGGGGCTGGCCATTCCAGGACTCCCTGTACTTTAACGGGATCCATCCGGACGTTCCCATGCCCGATGATGAGTCCGAGGTATTCAATTTCTAATACCTCGAATTCGCATTTCTCTGGTTTGACATACAGGTCGTGCTCTTCGCAGAGGCGTAGTACCTCATGCAGCACGTTCCTGTGTTGGGCGTGGTCGAGGGCGGTGGCGATTAGGATATCATCCATATAGACGATCACAAGCCCGAGCAGAATAAGGTCTCGGAAGATGTAGTCCATCATCCCTTGGAAGGTCGACGGGGAGTTGGTAAGGCCGAAGTACATGACCAGGGGTTCGAACAATCCCCAGGTTCGTTTTAAACGCTGCCTTATGCTCATCTCCCTGTTTGACCCGTACATTGTTGTAGCCCCATCTAATGTCGAGCTTAGAGAACAATCGGGCTCCTCGTATGCGGTCGATGAGTTCGGGGATGAGGGGAAGGGGGTAGTGGTTTCGGACGGTGATCTCGTTCAACCACCTATAGTCTTGGACGGGTCTCAGCTTCCCATCTTTCTTCTTGATAAAGAAGAACGGTGACGCGTAAGCGGACTTGGAGGGTCTGATATACCCTTTTTCAAGCTGTTCGGTGAGGAACGTGGTGAGCGCCTCCTCCTCGTTCTGCGCCAGCGGGTATACCTTACAGTCTAACGCTGGCGGAGCATTTGGTAGGAGGTCGATGGCATGGTCCCATACTCGTGAGGGGGGAAATCGGTGGGACGCTTCCTCACTGAACACTTTACGGTGTCGCCGGTACTCCGCAGGTACCAGTTCTTCGAATGTGCGTTCGGGTCTCTTTGCCGCCTCACGCTGGGCTAATTCTGAGGCGGTCGTTGTTTTTCGTAGGAATGTGATGCAGGGATCCCGCTCATCGTCTATGAGCTGTTCCCACGCCTCCTCGTCAAGTTCATACGTCTCCAACGCCCTTATGGATGCTTCCATAGGCGTGGCTTCGTCTGACAGATGAAGGCTGGAAATAACGACCGGTTGAAACTCCTCGTTCAACGTCGCTTCTCCCCATCGTATCTTTGGCTCGAAGGCCGTGAACCAGGGGTACCCGAGGATCACTTCGTCTCTTCCTAAGTTTGTGATTAGGAAACGAAGCGTCTTGGTCTCCTCCCCTGTTCTTACGGTGAGATCGGTGTACTGCGTGATCTCACCGTCCTGGTTGTTCGTCCCATCCACGTTCCAAATGCGGATGGGATGCGAGACGTTTCGGGTGGATATCTGTAGTCGTTTGAGCAATGTTGAACAAATGAAATTGTCGGTTGCTCCTGAGTCCACTAGGACTTGTCGTTCGGCCGTTGTGTGTGCAGATTTAAACAGAACTGGGATTCGCATGGATCGATATCTGCTAGTGTACACGTTTAGATTTAACGCTCTAGCCCAGGCCGCCGGGTTCAAGCGTCAGGGAAAACCCTCCTTCCCGAATAGTTTGTCCACCATGAGGTCTCGAACCTCCTGGGTCTGCGCTTTCATCGCAGCGATCTGCGCATCCGCCTGCTCTTCATTCGAAAGTACGCGATTAGAAGATACGGCGACAGTAGTGATGGTGGGAGTTGATACGTCTGGAGCCGGGGTAAAGGAGGGGGATCCGAGGAGGAGGTAGTAGCCAGCGCGCGTTCCCTTTTGTGGGCAGTTACGCGACATGTGCCCCTGAGCACGACATCTAAAACATCGTCCCTCCTTCTGAAGCTGGGCCCGGTCTCCGTCGGTAAGCGCCACGGAGGCTCGGGCGCGTCCAACATCCATGGCGTTAGGGTTTCGGTTCTGTTTGAGGGCCTGGACCCACTGCTCTCGGCTGTGTCCGCCCTTCTTTCCGCGCTGGGATCTGTTCTTTCCCAGGCGGTCCTTTAAAACCAGATATTCAGCCTGCTGTAGACGAGCGGCCGCCTTCCAATCATCCCATGTGATCGGATGTTGGAAGCGTGTGGCGTTGATTACTAACTGGTCTGGGAGTCCATCCTGGAACATGTCCAGGGTTGTGGCTTCATCGGGGTTATACCCGGCTTTGTGGACTAAGTTGGAGAACGTAGCCACATAGGTGTCGATGTCTTCGCCCTTCATGGTCAGAGTTTGCAAACTCTTCCGGGCCTTTGTTCGTTCCGCCGTATCGGTGTATGACTGCATAAACCGATCACGGACGGTGTTCCACAGGTTCATCTCAGTCATCAGAACTCCTGTGTTTCGCTGGTCCTCGAGCCAAGCGAACTGCTCTGTGACCCAGTCGTCGACAAGGGGTCCGCGGATGTAGGAAAGAAAGGTCATCGCGCGGGGGTAGGAGATAGCGAGCTGGTCGACGGTGGGGTTCATTTCTCGGTATAAGTTGAACGCAAGCATGAATTGCTTGCTTTTCTCTCGGTCTCCGTTGAACTCAGGGGGTGGATTCCCTCCTAAGCGTCCGTGTCCTCCGGGTGCGGGCGGGATCGCGGCTGGTGCGGCTCCGGTGGGGGGAACAGGAGCACCACCTGCTCCACCGCCCCCGCCTCCTCCGCCACCTGCGCCGCCTGCTCCACCGCCTGGCGCACCTCCTCCACCAATGCCGCCACCCGGGAGACCTCCTCCAGGAGCTGCGCTTCCGCCTCCAGGAGCCGCTGCTCCACCTGACGGGCCGCCGCTAGGAGCGCCTCCACTACCAGAAGGAGCTGGTCCTCCGCTGGTAAGGGTTGTGCTGGCCGAGGCATGGGTTTGTGACATGGACTGAGGCGTGGGTTGAGAACCGGGTAGGTCTGGGGGATTTATGAACAGAGAGGGGGTAAACGTGGTTGTTGGCACCGAGACACTAGGTGAATTATCGGGGTCGGAGTCAATGTCAATCCCTTTCGGGTTATGACTCTTTAGTGGTCCAACGTTCAACTCAAGCGGTACTGGTTTGATAGTGTACCAGCTTCGTTCGTTCGGCAAGTAATCGATATAAGCCCAGAGACGTTTGTCCTCTAGGTAATGGATCTGGTGATACTCTTTCTTCGTTGGGTTGAAGATATAATATCCTTCAACGCCATTGATTTCTGCCCAGACAGCTGCTCCTTTGATACGATCAGAGAGCTCGTCGGTTGTAAACTGAGTAATATACTCTGGGTGGAACGCGGATCTGGCGCGACTAGATGTCGCCACTGTGAGAGACTTGACTTAATGTAACGCCACCACAGGGGCGTTAAGTACGACGTGTACTTCGGTTAAGTCACGGACGGTAACGGGACAGGAGTAAGTCAGTTACGACTTAGTTCGATGGTGAACAAGTACCACTTGGCCTCCGTGGACACAAGGGTAATAGCGAGGACAGGCTCAAGCGCAACGGCGAGCAAAGCAGAGGAGTCAAGCGAAAGTGCGACTCAAAGGGGCGGTTCGTGAGAACAGACAGCGGTGTGGTTTTACACAAGAAGTCAAGTCTACCGTACAAGCTAGGTAGCGTGAGACTTATATACTAGTACACGATGTTTGTCAGAGACAAACATATGGCGCGATCCTAGGATCCAGGTCCTAGAGAGCTAACAAAGGGAAGGTACGAAAAGAGAACAAGGGAATCCCGCGGGACGACGCGTGGATCAGAAGTCGTCAGCGGGTTCTGGAAGTCGCGCCATGGGGCGTCGTAACGGTCATGGGCTAGGCGCGAGATAAGAGCCGCAGCGCGGATCGAAGCGGATCGTATCGTAAAAGTACAATGGAAAGTCGACATCGAATGCGAGTCACAAGATGAAAAGGAAGAGGCCGAAGCGAAGGGAAAAATCGTAACAGCTGCCACCCTGCTGCACCCACCCACACATGCTACAAGTTGAGTTTTATTTTTTGTCTTTTTTCTGCTGATCTTGAACTTTTGACACGGCGCCCCGACTGCGCTACTCACCACGCTGGCCCGCTACGCACCAGCCCTGCCAGGGCGCCACCTCCCAACATGGCGCGCACGACCCCGCCACGTCACCCTACCACGCCGTGCCCCCGGCCCTTCAATGCCACCCCGCGCTCCACCACGCCGGCTTGCCGCGCACCGGCCCCGCCATGGCGTCTCCAACCCACTGTGCAAGACTCCGCCACCGCCAACCCGCCGATACCGACTCCGGCCCCGACACCGTGGCGCCACCCCCAGTATGGTGTGCAAGACCTCACCACGCCAAGTCACCCGACACCGCGCACAAGCCATGTGGCCCCACGACCGCCATCTCGACATTGCCACCCCACTGCGCCACTCTGTCACCACCCCTGCCGCGCACAAGACCCATGGTGCGCACAAGACCCCCGCCACCGCCACCGTCAACCCGCTACGACGACACCACAACATGGCATGGAAGCCACGTCGTGACACTCTGACCCTTTCACCACCGCCATAGTAGACCACCTTTTCCACCACAGTAGTAATCTCATGTATTTATTTATGAAATAATAAATTATTTTTATGCACAAATGTGGCAAATTTGGTGTGACTGTGACTTGATGTGACCTAACTATGATATGACCAATATACTGCTAAGTGATTTGACTAATATATTGATAAGACCAATAAATGATATGACTAATATGTGGTATGACTAATAGATATGATTAATGTATGATATCATTGATACTTGGACTTGTATGAGCTTGTTCTACTTGTTGATTATCGCTCTGTAAGGAGATTGTTGAAGATTTGACATGGCTTGTGGACTGGTCAACTTGCTAACTTGTGGGGGTTGTACAAGGTTGTACAAGGTGTCACAACCTTGTACAACCCATAACAAGCAACCTGTCAAAATACTGATGTTGACCTGGGCCCGATTATTTAGTCAAACCATGGTCAGAAAACTCGCAAATTTCCATCTGAGGGTCATTTGACTCCCAGATGACCATTTCCGACCAATAGCTGACTAACAGCTGACTACAGCCGACTTTCCTTTTTTACTGAGCGTCCAGGCTGGTACGTAGACCCACCCACGTTGCCGTGGCGTGATCAATCCGCATTCCTGCGGAACAGAGCCGTTCAGGAATGTTGATATATGATGGCGGCGGTAACGGGAAATTCTACCTACTGGAGACCAGTTAGTACTGAGTCTGAGTGGCGTCACCAGTCACACGCACGAATATATTTTTCACGCCCGCATATGGTGTGTTCACAACATTACCAGTCACGGGCACCCACATCACCCTGGTGGCCACCATGACGCAGGGACATGAACACTCGTTCATAGCGACACCCCTGTGAAGTAAGGGATCTTTCGAAACTCCGTGTTTGTAAGGAGTCGGAGCACACTGGAGACCGCATTTTCCAGGAGATGAGCGATCTGCTGCTGCCGACGCTGTCAATACTCAATAATGATGAAGGAAATGATACAGGTAACAGCGGCTGGCCGCAAAAACAGTGGCAGGGATAACGCATAGCAGCGGTGAACTCAGTCTTGAGCATCACGGGCAGGAGCTGGTTTTTGGAAAGATTCGCGTGATACACTTACAGGACTACCGAAGAAAGACACCCGAACACACCGACGGATGTCCCCTTTCAGTTTGAAGTCATTTTGTCGCACAAACAACCTGCTTGCCGTTAGTTTGGTCTTCGATGGCTGGTCACAACAATGACATATGTCACAAGTAAGGTTTGCGTCGGGTATTAGAAGTCGACAGGAGAGCGACGGACCGATGCATGGGAAGATTGCGATTAGAGAACACGACTGGCTTGAACTTGGAACGCAACTGCCAGAGCTTCCCGCTTTTAATTGAACACACCGCTATGTCCACCAACAGACTCTTGGCGTACTCTTTCTGCCTTCAACCCCTCCACCCGGATGTGGGCACCCGTATCTTCGAGAAACGCACAGAGCCAAGTCACGCCGAGGCTTTCTCTCACATCATGGAACATCGACGCCTTCTCCTCACGGGCCATCTCACGCGCCAAACTCATCCTCGACCATATCTTCGAGGGACAGAAATCTCCTGATATAATTTTTCTCCAAGAAGTCACGCCCGACGTCCGCGCCTCTATCCTGGACGATGCGAGAGTGCGTGCTGCCTTCCTGGCGACTGACGCCGAGGACGAAGCGTCGTTTGAGAAAGTGCCCTTTGCGACCATGACGTTTCTGTCCAGTGCGCGTTTTGCCTCCAGCCTGGATTCGCAGAAGGAAGGCGGTGTGATTGAGGGAGGGGAAAAGCTCATGCTCGGGCGCATCTCCCGCGTGACACTCCCGAGCAAGTACGGGAGGGATGCGCTTTGTGTGGACATCGTCCCCCCAGCCTCGCCGGGCACATTCTTCCGTCTTATTAACGTGCACCTCGATTCGCTCGGAGATACGCTACACTACCGCGCCCAGCAGATGAAGATACTGGCCGACGTCCTGCGCGAGCCGGGATGCGGTGGCGGGATCATTGCGGGCGACTTCAACGCCATCAGCCCCGAGGATGATGGGCTCGTCGACAGAAACAAACTGGTAGATGCATGGGTCGCATTGCATGGGAGGGCAGACCCTGATGGAGCTACGTGGGGTGTTGGCGTGGAACGGCGGAACGGACTGGGGCCGGGCAGGTTGGACAAGGTTGCAACGATGGGCTTAAATGCTAAGGAAATGGAAGTCCTGCGCCCTGGTCCAATTGAAGTGCCCAGGCCGGGCGAGAAACCTGTCGAGATCCCTTGGAGTGACCATTGTGGGCTGAGATGTACCTTTACCCTCTGAATACTGTCGAGCAGGTTTTGGCCGGCACTGTCGACGAGGAGTGGGAAGTGAACCGATCAAAATATTCACAGCTAGTGCATGACTTGGAAAGGATATCGCACACCAGGCGATGGGCGGAAGTTGGGGATTTGGAACCAGAGTGAAACAACCAGATGAAACTTGAGATGAAACGGCTCGTGGGACACCAAAAATGTAGCCGAAAAGCCTTTCACGTGACTACTTTGCTCGCTCATCTCTACTACAGTATACTCTAGACCATCGATCATTCTAACCTACTTCGTGTGCTCTCGCTATTACTTTTTTTGGGATCTATGCAAGGATCTATGGTCTTCACTGGCAAGAGGTGAGAGTTACCTAACGTCTGCCAGTCAGGTGACATCTCCCGAGCCAGTCCCTAGTGAACACAACAAACACACGTTCTGTCTGCACTGTCTTTCTCGGGCTCGAGTTGATGCACTGTTTTCTTTCTTCCTACCTCTGTCTGTCTGAATATATTACAGTTGATGGGCGATCAGTAAATATATTACGTAGCGAATAAAGCGAATGAAGCTTGCAATGAAGATGTGCGCGAGCGCTATCGGCACAAGCGAAGATGATTATTGGAGAGCACGCGCACAGGCAAAGAAACGACGAACTGACGGTTCAATTCCTATGGAAGATAGAGGGATTTATAGCCAAAGAACTAGGAACTGTATAGTACGAAGTCTTATGCTCTGCATCCACAGAGCGACGAGATAACGAATCCGTGGACCAGGAGGGGATACGGGAAGGTCGGCCGACTCGGCCGAGCGAGTGTGAAGTAATGAACCAAGGCGAGACACAAGGAGCAGCACCTTGGTTTGCGCCACAAACGCATGGAATGGAACGATAAGTACGAACTGCAATCGAATCTTGCAAAGCGGATCTCGCAAAGATAACACAATGGTACTGTATATTCTGATTACAAAGACCAACTAAGATAAGACGGAATAATTACCCAGGCAAAATAAACCAGGAGAGAGAAACGCGCCAGACTGTATCTCGGAGTGTCGCATGCCGCGCACCTAGACTAGTCCTAGACTGAGGTGTCTTGGCTAGTACGTAGGTTCGCGTTGCCTGGTAGTGGCGTGATCGATCCGCATTCCTGCAGAACCGAGCCGTTCAGGAACGTTAGTCATACGATACTAGCAGCGGTAACGGGAGATTATGCTTACTGGAGAATAGGTTGTGTTGGTATCGCCACCTTTTTTGCCCTTATCTACCTCCACCGCCTGGGAAATGGTGCGGAGCTGGAAAATGACATCTGTGGGTGTCTGAAACTGTAGCCCAGACACAGCGCGACCCTCGTCGGTGACAGCGAGGAATGCGCTATCGCCATGTCCGAGTGGCCTGTGTTCACGGAAGTAGATGCGATTGTTGAGGCTCACTAAGAGCGTGTTGGAGTACCTGACACATCTTTCAGTGCTTTGGCCCGCACATGGTGTATAATGTATCGCTCACAGTTTCCCAAGAATATCGGCTCTTTGTTCACATTAGCTGGAAAGTTGCACAGCGACGGGCCAACAAAACGTACGTGTATATGTAGTATAACTCATTCTGTGGTCGAGGTGATTAAGATGGATCGTGGCATATCTCTGTCGGACTTACGGGGAAGGTGACATAGAGCACAAGGGTCGTGACAGCCGCGCTAGCTCAACAAGAAGTCAGGTGCACGTCTGTGTGGGTGTTTCGAGAAATAGGTACCAGTTAGCGTATTTGTCTCAACAGTAAGTCGTATCACGCGAATTAATACGAAGTTGGAGAACTTGCTGCTCGCCCTTCTTAGCTGTGCAAAAGGATCTCGGTCAATGTAGCACAGTGTACAACAGGGTGATCCCGTACCAGCAGCGTCATTGCCACGGCGATCAGAATGTCCGCGATGGCACTCGGTATAGACCATAACTAACACGACCATGTATGATGCGGTGTGGCCGCCGCTTGGACCAAAACGAGTGTGCGTACGTATATACCGGTCTTGGAGACCATATACTTCTTAGCCATCAGCGACTAAATGCTGCGTAAGATAAGACGTTTCGATAAAAGTGTGCATAGTACTGACTGTGATGCTCAGCCATATCTCTGCGGCTGCCTGGATCACCGCATTCTATACTCAGGAAAACATCAGGGGGTTGAAGAATGCGAGGAGGGTTAGGAATACATACAATAGCAATGATCCAACAGATCCACGACCATCTGTTCATTAGCACCCAAATTCGATAACAGAAATATCCTTGCACGAGGAACGAAGAAACCGCAGTCATGACGGGATCGTTTATGGGGGTGAAATGGGAATTCCCAAGGCGCTCCGCGTTGCCGAATCCAGTAACAAACCAATAGTAGATGTCTGCCCCAGTCAGCGCAGTTTGAGCGGTCTCCAACACGAAAATGAAGTAAGCTACTCAGAGAACACCTTGACATCACAGAACTTCCGAATAACGTCGAAGACGAACTTAGAAATTTTACAGATCGTGGGTCTTTTGGAAAATTGTAGCTATATACGTCTGGAGGTGGGTGAGTGAGACCAGCTGAGGTTCCGAGGGAGAGGCCTCGTACAAATCTGGACGCAGAGAACACCGTAGAGCGTCCAGTTAAATAGACAGCCGAAGAGCTACACAAATTGTTGAGGATATCAGTTGTGTAGAAGACAGAAAGAAGCCAAGCGCACTAGAGGAGCAGCTCTGCAAAATGATCAGGAAACAATGAAGTAAACCGTTACTGCCGCATCACCGAACTTACACTTTGGTGACTTCTAGGAAAGCGGTTGGCGACTCAGATGATTCTGCCATTGGTGGTGTAGATGTCGAGAAGTGGACGGGGAAGAGCGTCACGGAGCAGTGGGGACAGCAGGGTTCGCGGGACACAGGCAAGGGTTTATAATCCGATTTTTCGGACGGATTATGAGTGCGAATGAGACCAGGCGTAAATGTGGCTGAGATGTCATCAAAACAGACATTGATCCCATGCCAATCGCCGGAGATGAGGCGGATGTGGACAAGGATATGAACTAAAAGCACGTAGCGTCTTCCTAGAATCGAAGTCTGTCCTATCACTGGCCGCGTGTGCGCCTGCTCCGTAAGGGAACACCGCCATTGTCGTGACAGCGTCATCACGTCGCATCAGGTTTGAGACACGACCTGTAGGTCCGATGACCAACAAATGACTAGTAGAGCGCTGAGAGAAGCGAATGCTACGTGCTTGATACGAGGTTCCATGTAGATCAGTCTAAGTACTAACCACCTCTATCATACTGCCTTGCGGCGGTATGCCATGATGAACCGAATGTTCGAGAAGTCCGGGCCGCCGCCACCAGCATACGCCACTAGTTTCAGCGTGACCACCGGACCGGTGCAAAAAATATAATCTACCGCGTTCGGTAGCAGCGGCATCTTGGTGCGAGCCACCGAAGGTAAAGGACGAGACCTCGATGAGGTACATTACCTTCTCACAGCGCCGATATTCGTACTCCGTAGACGTCAACGGAGATTGGTGGCTGCTAGAGTACCACCTCGCGTTGCAGCAGAGGTAGCAATGAGACCAATATGCAGGCTAAGAGTTTGCTTTTCCCGGGCGGAGCTAACCTCTGATGACATGGGGAGTAGATCATTATGGCCCAGATAGCTCTGGATGGAAAATTTTTTAATTCTGGAGGTTACCGAATCTGAACCCTCCCCAGGCCCACACATACTGTAGAACGAAAAAAAAAAAACTGGAATATGATATGTCCCTTCGCAGCTGACTCAGCTGACTCGGACAATGCCAAGTATCCTTTTCACGACTTCTCAAGTCTTCGCCGAGATGAGACAACCTTCACTGGACGCGCTGGTTAGTACAACTTCCTCTGTGCCCGGAAAGTGGTGATGGACTCACCAGTTTCGCTTTCCACTAGTCTACTCAGGTCTTGAGAGTGAACCTTTACGGGCCGACCAGCATCATCCCGTTCATTAACGAGCGCGCTGAACAAGGCAGACGCAGACTTGAGCGTGTTTTCGTCGTCGCTGCCATGCAGCAGCACGATCTCCCGCAGCTCGGGGAGCAGCGGCTGGGCCGTAGGATCTAGCCGCAGCGCGCGCTCGACGTCGACGGCGAGCGCGACGTGCAACCGCAACGTGCCGACGCTGCTGAACGGCGCCAAGAACCCCCGCCACAGCCCCGGGTCGACCTCGCCACGCCACTCCTCCGGCAGCGCGCCGCCCCGATGGAACCCGAGCACGAGTTCCTCGACCGGCAGGAGTGTCGCGGACAGCCCGCTGCAGAGCTGGGCCGTCGCGGCGACTTGGAAGTCAAAACGTGCGCAGGACACGCTGAGGAATACGTCCGGCGATGATGCGGCTGAGTGCGGCGCGGACACGATGATGTGCACGGAATCCTCGGCGAAGTCGATGCGGGCGCGGGTGGGCCGGAGGGACTCGAGTTCGCGGACAAATTCGCAGGTGCGTGGGACGTCTAGAGTGAGTTGGTTGAACAGGGCGATATCGACGTCCTCTATGCGAGGCGACCGTATTCGTGAGAGTAGAGCCTCGATGTATGCGGAGACGCCTCGGTAGATTAGCTGTGTGAGCTCGGGTAGCTCTATGCGCGCCACGTGGCCCCGAGGAAGAACACGTTCGCCCCTGAAACCTGGGCGAGGAACCGTGGAGAGGAAACTTATGGATAGTATCTGAAGGAAGGGCATGGCCCTTATTTGGGTGATGAGGCTGTCAGGTGAGAAGTATGCAGAGCTCGGGATGCGTTCGAGGACGAGGGACACAAGAGACGTCGCAGACGTCAATAATGGTTGCAACGGTGACAGGGCTGCACCAGTGAGTATCAGATGACGTAGCTGAGGGGCACCGCCCTCGAGGAATCGCTTTGGAAGAACGATCTCTGAGGTCTGAGAGTGAAGGCTGAGGGCCTCGAGTCTTGGGGCTGCCTCGGTCATACCCGTGGTCAGCTTAGCAAGTGTCGATCCTGGAGCGCTGAGTACAATCTCGCTAACCCGCGGTAAATGTAGTGAAGCAAGGAGTAGCCCCAACTCGTCCTCTGCGGTCCACTTCTTGAGAATGTGGGGACCATAGTCCAGGACGAGCGGAAATGGGGGCGAATGGTGAATCATGTCCTCCACCGGCGTCCCGAACGTGCAGCGAAGGTGGAGGTCTAATCGGATGGACGACGCGAACACAAGTCGTCGCCATCTTCGGCCTATATGAACGAGAGTGTACCACCATCCTTGCGAACCCGGCCTATTCCCCGTCCTGACTGATCGATACTGGTCAAATATTTCAAGAAGGACTTCGTCTGGGAGGGTATTTATCGTTGTAAGTGGAAAGTATTTGGAAATCCCTTGAAAGGATGTTTGACGTGGTCAGGGAAGAGCTTATCATGATGGCAGTGACCGCAAGTCGGACTTACTAGTATGACTCTGGTTGACTGCGCGTCTAGTACGTTTGATACCCTTTTTCCCCGGCATGCTGTACGTGGTTAAACAGAGACACGAAGTCTCCGCCATAAATCTTCTTGGCGTAGGGAGTGGTCAATTTGGGAGTGACATACGGGGACCAGCGCAGGCTCGACTATAAATTACGTTTCCTGATTCTACGTAATTGAACGGGCGCCTGTAACTTGCCAGGCATTGAGACTTCTTGCACGTGAGGTTGATGCTCTCACCACCGTCGCGATTTCCAAGCACAGACCTAGATACAAAGAATAATGGGCGTTTGAAAAGAGGCCTCTATGTATCCGTTACAGTAATCTGAGAGCAAAGACTCAGGTATTCGACCCTCTCGACCGTGACCCGCGTCTCTGTGAGTTTGATCCTGGCGCGCTCAGCATGAGCCCCCGGGAAAGAAAATAAGCAGGCGCCGGCCTCGTCCGTGCCATGCGAAAGGGGAAATATAGGTATACCATCCACAGTTGCCAGTGGAAGGTCTGAGTGAAGGCCCAAACGCGGGTTGTACAGGCGTGCGAGCACTTGCAAACACAAATAATCTACCTCGCTGGCCAAGTCGCTGGCCGTCGACCTTGTATTTATCGATTATCATGTGCTTCTCTGCCTCTGTGTCTCCAGAGTTGGAAGGCACCAACGCATCAGCGCAGCAAGGGCAGAGGATACATAGACACAAACAACGCCTAACACTACGAAGACGTGCAGTCCGCCGTGTCACTACTTCGGCTCGTGCGATGGACGCCATTCGAATACCCAAGGTACTTTACCGTACGGCCCAATAGCGCAGAAAAAAACCCTGACTTGTGCCCTGAAGGTCTCGAACGTGTTATGCAGCAAGTCTGGCAGAACTCTGCCAGGGACGCTCCATCTTACGGCTCACCATCTCATCTTTTCCTACGATGACGACTCCCAATCCGAGATGTGGGCGAGTCGATGTCCCCATGTACTACCCGCGTTTTCTCTGACACCATAGTGCGATCCTGTCCAGGTTGCGTACCCATTGATCAATCACGTCAATCGCCTACCTCAGACCCTGAGCGGACAATGTCCCATCTCCTTCCGGTGTCGCACCTTCGAAACCTTTTCGTTATCATTCGAGCAGGACGCCGAAGCTACTGATGTGTTCGAAACTGTAAAAGAGTTGACTGTTGCAGGTGTGTACACCAGCTCCTGTCCGCTCGTGCCAAGCGCTTAGCTGCTTGCATACGTAGACTCCGTGACACAACTATACGCTTTCAATTACACGCCTTCCCCTCCTCTAACTGCCTCGAATGGGTGGAATCTGTATTCCCCACGCGAAGAGTTTGGTCGTATGGGCGTCGGCAAGCGTTCCAAGGCATGGCGATTCACCGATATCAACAAGGACTACACCGTACGTTCACCCCCTTCCGTGTGACCAATGATATTTATCTGTAACGCTAGTGCATCTCTGCATTCTAGTTTTGTCCCACGTACCCGTCGCGTCTAGTCGTTCCCACCAAAATCAGCGACTCTACATTGCAATATGGTGCAAAGTACCGCAGCAAGTGTCGTGTACCCGCGCTTACGTACTTACATTGGGCCAACTTTGTGAGCTTCCTAATCTCGCTCGTTTTTAGCACTCTAATAGGTTCGCGCACAGGGATGCATCACCCGTTCAAGTCAGCCGATGGTGGGCCTCACAAACGCGCGATCAATACAAGACGAAAAATTCGTCGAGGCGATATTTAGCTCGCACCGAGCACCCGAGTCTCGCGTCTCACAACCCGTTTTCGGCGCGACCGCCACCAATCTCATCATCGATGCGCGACCGACGACCAATGCCGTTGCCAACACCGCCAAAGGTGCTGGGACGGAGAACATGGACCACTACAAGGACTGCAAGAAGGCCTACCTCGGGATCGACAACATCCACACGATGCGTGACTCGCTCAACAAAGTGATAGATGCACTCGGCGAGTCTGAGGCGCTTGCTGCGAGTGTTTCGGGCGACCTCCCGGGGACGAGCGCCGCCGTGCTTCCTGTTGACCGTCAGGCGCTGCGGCGATCAGGCTGGCTGCGACATCAGGTCGCAATCTTGGAGGGCACGCTGATCATCGTTCGGAATGTACACGTCAACCATTCACACGTGCTTATCCATTGCTCGGATGGGTGGGACCGTACATCACAGCTCTCTGCAATCTCGCAGCTTTGCCTGGATCCTTATTATCGCACGACACGCGGCTTCCAGGTGTTAATAGAGAAGGATTTCCTGAGCTTTGGACATCGGTTTTTGGACCGGTGCGGCCACCTATCGAGCGAGAAGTTCTTCTTGGCGCCGCCAGTGGATGGTGGTGGAGGCGCGGATGTCGCGCAGGCCTTGTTCGCGAGCGTGCAAAATCGGTTCGCAGGAAACCACCATATCAAGGAGACGAGTCCCGTGTTCCACCAATTCCTGGAAGCCGTGCACAACATCCAACGGCAGTTCCCCGCGCGCTTCGAATTCAACGAACTCCTCCTGCGCGACCTGCACACGCACCTCTATTCCTGCCAATTTGGCACGTTCCTTTTCAATTCAGAACGTGAGCGCCGCGAGGGCGCAACGGGCACCGTGGCCGTCTGGGACTATTTAAACTCTGAACCACAAGCCGAGACGTACATCAATCCGGACTACAACCCCGCGCTGGACGATCCCACAAGTCGCGCGCCAAATGCTGACCAGGGCGTGCTCTTCCCAAACCCGAAAGACGTGCGTTTCTGGAACGAGCTCTATGGCCGCAGCGACGAAGAGATGAACGGGCGTTACACTGCGGCCCCCGCGCCCCTGCCAGCGTTCACACCGAGCATCGTTGAGAGCCTCGATGAGGACCCTGCGCTCCCAGATGCAGGTATCTCGCTGTCTCCGTCAGGACCGCCCTCTCGGGGAACCGCAACCCCACCTCCGGTGCTCTCCTTATCGCCCGCCCCAACGCCGTCACCAGTGCCCGTGCGAGTCCCGAGCCCGCTCGCTCCTGGTCCCCGTTCTGTGCGCCCGGCACCTGCAGACCTGTTCGGCTCCGCAAGCGGAGGGATGCGTTCGATGTGGGACCGCCTCTCGTCCGGCGCTGGCGCAGCGATCTCCGCCGTGCAAGATGCATACGGCACCCCGCGCGACCCGCGCTTGCGGAGCTCTAGCACCGCCGCCGTAGGGGAGCTACAAGACTGGGGCGCCGGCACGGAGCCGCTTGCTGCCCCGTCCACCTTCTCGCGCTTCGACCCCCCGCGCGTCGCGCAGGCCGTCCGACCGAGCACGTTCTCTAGCAACCCGTGGGAGGTCTCGTCGCTCTCGGCATCATCGCCAGCTTCGCCGACGCCGCCGCGGGGGCTGGACGGTATCCCCTCGGTGCTCGTGGATAACCCGTGGAACACCGCGCGTGCACAGGCGCGGGCTGCCGAGCGCCAGCAATCGCAGGGGGACCCATTCGCGGTGCATGGGCTGGCTGCGACGCTGCCCCGCGCAGATCAGGCTCCTGGCTTGCCAGCGGACCCGTCTGTGGCGCTGCCTGGCTCTTCCATACCAGTTAAGCATGTTGCTGTAACATCACACGTGCATACAGCAGATCCGGGGGACGCGCTGGTATTGTCATCAACGGCATCGTCATCAGGCGCCGTTGACGAGACGCCGAAGGAGCCGGCTAGCTCGAGCGCGGAAGAAATGGACCCCTTAGGTGTAGGGATGTGGTAGGAACGGGGGCACGTTTTCGGTACAATATCGTATTCGCTGTGTCGCGTTTAGGGTACTTTGATACATGTGTACGTATACTTGAGAAGGATAGAACCACTTGCTCGCTCATGTCATACGATGGGATAAGATGGCGTGATATCTGGTTGCGTAAACCCTAATTAATTCACTTTGGTTGTTTTGTTCAATTTTTTCTTTAAAAAGGGTCCTCGTTCTCTTTTTGACTCTCAACCCTCCTTTTCCCCTTCTTGACGCATACAACTTGATCCTTCCTCCTCCCATAAAGATGACCGTCAACGGTGCCTCCCACTCTGCCCTCACACCGGGCCATTTCCTTTTCACATCCGAGTCGGTCGGTGAAGGTCACCCTGGTACGCATTTAGTACACTCTAAATTGTCTAGTGTTAATTTTCGTGATAGACAAAATTTGCGACCAGGTCTCCGATGCCATCGTAAGCCTCCTCAGATGTGATGCCACGTATCCACCAGCGTCTGACGCGTTGCACAGCTCGATGCCTGCCTCGAGCAGGACCCCTGGTCCAAGGTCGCCTGCGAGACGGCCTCCAAGACGGGCATGATCATGGTCTTTGGCGAGATCAGCACGAAGGCGCAGCTCGACTACCAGAAGGTCATCCGCAACGCCATCAAGGACATCGGCTACGACGACTCGTCCAAGGGCTTCGACTACAAGACCTGCAACATCCTTGTCGCGATCGAGCAGCAGTCCCCCGATATCGCCCAGGGCCTCGACCACGGCTCGCTCGAGGACCACGGTGCTGGCGATCAGGGCATCATGTTTGGCTATGCCACCGATGAGACGCCGGAGTATATGCCGCTCACCATTATGCTCGCCCACAAGCTCAATGCAGCCTTGGCCGCCGCACGCCGCTCCGGCCTGCTTCCCTGGCTCCGCCCCGACTCGAAGACCCAGGTCACGGTCGAGTACAAGAAGGACGGTGGCGCGACCATTCCTCTGCGCGTCGACACGGTCGTTATCTCGACTCAGCATGCTGAGGAGATCTCGACGGAGGAGCTCCGGAAGGAGATATTGGAGAAGGTGGTCAAGCAGGTTATCCCGAAGAACCTTCTTGACAATCGCACCATCTATCATGTACGTAATCGATTGTCCTTCTGCGTACGAAGCCAGGCTTACTGATCTTGGCTATGTTTAGATTCAACCGTCAGGCCGCTTTGTCATTGGTGGTCCTCAGGGTGATGCTGGCTTGACCGGTCGCAAGATCATCGTCGACACCTACGGCGGCTGGGGTGCACACGGTGGAGGAGCCTTCTCAGGAAAGGACTTCTCCAAGGTTGATCGCTCGGCTGCTTACACCGCACGGTGGATCGGTGCGTTTTTCCACATTTATGTTATTCCCTCGTACTCATGCTTTGCTTTAGCCAAGTCCCTCGTCGCTGGTGGCCTTGCTCGCCGTGCACTCGTCCAACTCTCCTACGCCATTGGCGTCGCCGAGCCCTTATCGATCTTCGTCGACACGTACGGCACTGGCAAGAAGTCTGACCCGGAACTGGTCGAGATCATCCGCAAGAACTGGGACCTTCGGCCAGGTGTCATCGTGAAGCAGCTCGACCTACAAAAGCCGATCTATCGCAAGACTGCGGCGTACGGTCACTTCGGCAACCCCGATTACTCATGGGAGAAGCCCAAGCAACTGGTTTTGTGAGGCGCTCCTGCGGTCGCTTGTCGGGACGTGACGTGACTTTCATGGATTTGGAAGCTCATCCTTCCGCACTATTATTATTACTGGTTCAACACACTACACTGCATATATAGTCATGACTCATCATACCCTCCACCCCGGTACAATCACCTACGTTATGTCACTTGCCATACCACTTACGAAAGCCTCCGTACGCTGATCGTTTCCGGATTGGCGTCCTTTACTCACGCAACCTTCCTCATGCTGTGTAATCGCCGTACAGTACGTACGACTAGTCGCTGTGAATCATAGGCGCGCTCAACCGCGCATCGTTTCACGGTCTTGTTGATTACTGACGGAAAGACTCACGACTTGTGACTCCCTGCTCGGAGTTTCTTATTAACTAGCGAGCCTGTTACAGGAATCATATTACAGTAAACTTGATATGTACACAACACGTTGGGAAAGTCAGTAGGAGCAAGAGGAATCAGCCAATCGAAGTGATCCTCTTGAGCGCTCTTATGTACAGAAAGCAATTGGAAAATAATATTTCTAATCTTGAGAACCTCTAAGTTCGGGCTGCCTCGAGCTGTGTCGTGAGTGCCGTGATGTCGCAATGAGTGCAGTTGGTTAGGCCCCTCCGATGTCGTAGTCGGGCAGCGGGTGTGGTAGTATTGGAAGTTCCGTGGTTTCCTCCGTGGGAACAGGGAAAAGAAGTGCGGAGGACCCGCCGGCCTGCGGTATCACGTCGCGGCTTAGGTTTTCGTAGGTATTTAGAAACTCGACTATGTCCTTGCCACGCAGGCCTTTCAGAGTTTTGTGGGAGAATTCGGGATGGGTATACAGTATGTGGTTCTTTATTTTGTCGGGACGCTTCCACAGATAAGGACAGAATGGGCAATGGCGTGGCGGATGGTGTACTTGGGATTTATGACGCGTGAGCTCTTGCAACCGTCCAAATCTCTTGTCGCACATTTCACAATAGTATGAACCGCAGGGGGTATCAACTGTGGACTCTGACAGTCAGATCCCTAGACACGCAAACATCAGACGTTCAAACGGCACCTAAACTTTCGAGCCGCTCGGAATCCGCCACGGTCACCTGCTCCGTATTTAGGATTTGATCGTTGATGAACCAAGAGCCTTATGTGCGAGGGTATTGGCTGTGTAAATCGAAGAGCACCTAGATACCAATGGGTGCTCACCGAACATGGCCCCGGTCGACATTTCGTGGGGGGCCCAATCCATGGCATCTGGATCTGCACCGACATCTGGCACCCTGGATAAGCTATCCAGTGCCACAATTGGCTGGGAGGGTTCCAGGGACTATGGGTATGAAAGGATAAATAAGAATGCTTATACAGATCCTCACTCACAGTCCTGTCGTCAGTTCCTAAAATTCGTTCCCGGTTGTCATCATGAACGAGGTCCGTATCGCAACGTAGCGCACTCTACACCGTCTACGTGGTTACGCAGCGAAAAACACGGCACCGATCTACGGCACTCACATCCGCAACATCTAATAGTGAGTTATATTATCAACTAAACGATGCCACTGTCAAGAAACGCATGAAAACACACCCAAACTTTTGAGCTGCGCGGAAAGCATCGCCACAGTCACGTGTCCCGCATCAATTCTTGGGATTGTATCATTGGCGGGCGAGGAATCTTTTGTGTAAGAGTGTTTGCCATGAAAATAGGAGAGCATGTCAATAACGGTGAGTGCTCACAAGCCGTGGACTCAATCTCAGGCTTCAATTTTTCGAGGTAATCCATCACCATATCTGGTTGGAAGGTGTCCAGGGACTACGGATATGACGGAATCAATAATGCTGTAACGCTGATGCATGGTGCTTACTCACAGTACTATCGCCGACTCCCATAATTCGCTCCAAGTCGTCGTCATGAACCAGGGCCATATCGCAATCTGGCGCATGCTGGACCGTCCAGGTTAGAATTAAGGTCAGTGGTCATGTAATGAAAATATGGGACGGAACTGCGGAACTCACGTTCGCAATATGTTTTAACAGTACGTGCAGAGGATCCTGGTACTTTGAACGCATATATGAGGACTAGAAAGTCAAAAAGAGTAGTCATACCTCAGTAAAACCGGGTATCGAAACCACTTTCTTCTCAGGCCCACGGTCATTCTCACGATCTGGCTTGGGTTCCGCTGCTCCTCTGATCCTTGGGATTGTCCCGAAAAAAATACGCTTCATCCGAAATCCTCTGATAAATATGCATTGATTCTCTGGTAAGTTCTGAGGGTGCACGTCAGTGCTTTTCAGTATCCGTTGGCCCTTGCAATCTGTTAACACATACCTCACCGCTTGGTCCCTGACTCAGCACCGCCCCTTGGATGCGGAGGCTCGAAGCTCGCCAACTGACGCTAGCGCCCGAGGCACCAGCGACATTGACTCCAAGCGAAAACTGTGCACTCGTCCGAACCTCGTTGAAAGTAATATTAGACCAAGATCTTGTGCGATGACACCCAGTGACCAGGACTATATCCTCCATCTCTACTCCTAGTCTAAGCCTTTGTGTGAAGGCGAACCAAGATTCGATATGCTTAGTGATCCATTCGCGGAAATGATCCCGAGTGAGGGTGTCCTCGCGCTGAGCGGCCACCGGAAGGGACAGTATGGCGCCTTGCTTCCTTGTGCATGAAAACGAGACGTCCGCAGAGCCGATTGTCCTGGGGAAACGTCAGTGATGCGACAAAATTTACAATGTGTGTAGTCGATTACGTTGCGGCGAGTACCTCGAATCCACCCGACAACACGGTGACCCCAGAAGAATAGAGGGTGTTGGGTGTGAGGACTCCACGATTGATATGATTTGCCACCATGGGCTGGAGGGGTTCATGGTCATCCGGTACACCAAATCTTTCGTGAGACTCGTGGTCTTCTGGGAGCAGGGCATTGAATAGGCGGTGAAATTGGCCTTCGCGAATGAAACCGACGTCGCCAACCTCAACGGGAGGGTATTCTCCCGGATTCGGCTCCCACAAAGCATGGCCAAAAGCAGGATACGCTTTCAAGAGTTCCTCGCGAAAAGTGTCGTAGTGGTGGTATGCCATTGAAGAGGGGCAGGATGCGTTTGCCAGTGGGGCTACTAAACATCTAGTATTTAGCGCACCAACAATGTTGTTGTCGCATTACCGCATACAGCCCTAGACACAGCCCATCAGATAGTACTAGTACATTTCGATGAAGAGTTTAATGTTCCGCAGCTGCAGGCAGTAAACACGGCAGGCAGGAGTGAGTAAGCGGAGTCTGCTTATAGTCAACTGAGGGATTAATTAATGTCCAATACATTGACAACTAAGTTGACTTGATTGTTGTCGGAAATTATATTAAAACAATTGAAACCCCTCCTTATGTGTCAGACAATTATAAATAAAAATACTTGGACAATTAGAATTTAGTCCCTTGCTTAAGAGAGCTCTGATTATTTCCGAATTTATGTAAACTTAATTGTCAGGCACCCAGCCGACATAAACAATTAAGTTTAAATACATTTGGAAATAATCAGAGCTCGTTTAAGTAATGGACTAATATCTAATTGTTCAAGTATTTTTATTTATACTTTTCTGACACATAAGGAAAGGTCTACAAATTATTCCATTATCTCAATACAATTTGCGATAACAATCAA
Source organism: Lactarius sanguifluus (assembly GCA_021527775.1). Lineage (NCBI taxonomy): Eukaryota > Fungi > Basidiomycota > Agaricomycetes > Russulales > Russulaceae > Lactarius > Lactarius sanguifluus. Next base: position 88,092 of record JAKEYF010000194.1, on the reverse strand, counting down.
GTCAACTTAGTGGTCAATATATTGGACATTTTTCAATCCCTTAGTTGACTATAAGCAGATTCCGCTTACCCGCTCCTGCCCGCCGTGAAAGTACTGTAGTGGAGCCGTGTCCATTCTCGGGGCTTGTAGTCGGAGATGGCGATGCTTTGTGGCAGAAAATTTTACAATGTAAAATACTGTAAGGGCCTGTCCGGCGCACCCGTTGCCCCGCGGCGCACCTGCCAAAAAGAATAAGTTGCCCTTGCTGTGCGCCGAGGGGCAAACTTACTGTTCGGTGCACGTTGCTCCGAGGGGTTGGCGTTGAGGCTCCTCGGAGCAGCCCTATCAAATCGGAGCAGCAAAAATACCCATTTATCTCTTTTGATTCCCTGCCCCAACGCTGCCCGCGGTGTGACTGTGACTTACAAAACACGCATTTATCTAGATCTGGATTAATTTTGCTTCGTACAAGTCGCATGCATTTGTATAGGCAGATGGTGTATCTCATACAAATAATATATTTTGTCCTTGCACTCTCGCGCTGATACGCCAGCGCTCTCCCTGGCCGGTGAATTCACGCATTTTGCAGTTTCTAGCAACCTTTACACTGTCTACACTCGCCCGCACTCGTCCGCACTGTGTACGCTTTCTAAGCGCCACGTTCAGCGCTTCGCCGCTTTCCCGCGCTCTCTGTGCGCTCAGCTCTCCCCTTGGCTCTCCCCTCATTCCGGACTCTTCCCCTTGCTCTTCCCTTCGCGTTTTAGGTCTCCCCTGTTTATCTAATACACCCCATTCCTTAGCCTAAATTCCCCAGTATATAGCCCATGTAATTACAACTTTATTATCACAGATTTCGGACTTTTGAGCCCAGTGTAGCTCACTCCCTTGCGTTCCCAGCGTGCCGCACTCGCTCGCGGCCTTAGTAACTAGATCCCGACGCGTTCCCGACCCCGGCGGCCATCCATTCAAAGTTTCGCGCCGCGCCGAAGCGTGCGCGACCGCTTCCGACCACCTACAACCAGCCGACAACCTTTCCCTCTCCCGACGTCGTCGCACTTGCGCGCGGCTCTAGCCCTTCGACACCGACGCGTCCATGACCGCCACGGACCCATATACGACGCCTCGCGTCCCGCAGAGGCCTGCGCGACCGCTTGCGACGCTCCACACCCCCTAGACACTGCTCTCATCTTAGACTGTTTCCTAGCGCTTAGGGAGAGTTTAGGGTATCAGCGCGGTCTCAATGATCTATGCACAGCAGCCCCTGTCTGCAGCAGTGACCTCTACGAAGTTACAGGCCGTGCGGGAGTGTGCACGTCCGCTTCAGCCATCTGACCAAGTTTTATTATGTGGCCCACCACTTTTGTTCCCGAGCTTGCTGCACCTGCATGCAACCTTAGAGATCCGACCCTGACATTCCTGTGACAGTAGTAGACATACCTAGGATGTCTCACACCGCGCGGAGGCTTGCATGACCATATCTGACACGTCGCACTTCATGTAGTATAATTCTGCTGTTTATTTGCTTTGATAATAGTCACGCGACGTGATGGTTACAGTTGTGTTTCTTTCTGGGGCCGAGAGGCGTTCGGAGATTTGGAGCAGATAATTTTGTCGCTCCATGGGACCTCATTACCCCACCCGGGGTAATGCATTATCACCTTGCGACCTGGGGCCACATTCTTTTTGCCGGACAGGCCCTAAATAAAATAAAATAAAAGCCAAAATAGGAAAGGGGGATAGAGCCGGGTATTATCAAGCCAGTGCCTTCGCTATCCTCACGGCCTGGCCGGAGAGTACTTCACACACCACTCCACTGTTCGCTTGTCGATAAAGTAAGGTCTTTCTTCGTGCCATAAGTGCCCCGGACGCCTGGAGAACCACGGGGTGATTGTTTATGTTTATGCTCTGGCATAGACCCCAAGAAGTTTTGGCAGCGTGCACTCAGCACCGTCTGCATGGCTAATTCGCCATCATTTCACTGTTCGTTCGTTCAATCCCATCCGCTCCGCATTTTCCATTGACCAGCATGCTGTGGGATGTCGCAGATCGGCTGTGAACGCATGTGTGGACTAGAAGCATGTTACTACATTCCTGACCCCCATACTGTCCGAAACTAACCTACGATCCGGCGGTTCGCATGTTTGGGCCTGTAAGGGAAAATTAAGGACACACGAGATAATACGGATAGGTGCAAGGACGTGGAGAGTAGAAGCGGTGCCCCAGTCTATGATCATTTGAGACGATGGGCCGACTTTCTCGCGATGTTCTTCTGACAACGCAGCGTCAAGCGATGTCATTCCATCATCTCTTTGACTCTCGACTCCCTCCTTTTTCCCCCTTTGACGCATGCAACTCAATCCTTCCCCTAAGAATGACCATCAGCCGTGATGGTGCCGCCCACTCTGCCCTCACACACGGCCATTTCCTTTCACATCCGAGTCGGTCGGTGAAGGTCACCCTAGTACGTATCTAGTCCACTCTAAATTACCTCAGGCTAGTGTTAAGGTTCGTGATAGACAAAATTTACGACCGAGTCTCCGATGCTATTGTAAGCTTCCTCGGATGTGATGCCACGTACTACACCCGCGTCTGGCGCGTTGCACACCTCGATGCCTGCGAGCAGGACCCCTGGTGGTCCAAGGTCGCCTGTGAGACCGCCTCCAAGTCGGGCGTGACCGTGATCTTCGGCGAGATCAGTACCGAGACGCTTCTAGACTACTAGAAGGTCATCCGCAATGCCATCAAGGACATCGGCTACGACGACTCGTCCAAGGGCTTCGACTACAAGACCTGCACATCCTCGTCGCGATCGAGCAGCAGTCCCCCGATATCGCCCAGGGCCTCGAGGACCACGGTGCGAGATCAGGGTATCACGTTTGGCTATGAGGCGCCTGAGTATATGCCGCCGCTCGCCATCATGCTCGCCCACAAGCTCAATGCCGCTTTGGTCGCTGCACGCCGCTCCGGCTTGCTTCCATGGCTCCGCCCCGACTCGAAGACCGGTCACGGTCGAGGGTCGAGTACAAGAAGGACGGTGGCGCGACCATCCCTCTGCGTCGACACGATCGATCGTTATCTTGACAAGGCATGCTGAGGAGATCTCGACGGAGGACCTCCGGGAAGGAGATATTGAAGAAGGAGATCAAGCAGGTTATCCCGAAGAAACCTTCTTGACAATCGGACCATCTATCATGTACGGAATTGATTGTTTTTGTGCGTACGAAGATAGACTTACCGATCTTGTCCATCTTTAGATCCAACCGTTGGGTCGCTTCGTCATTGGTGGACCTCTGGGTGATGGTGGGTTGACTGGTCGCAAGATCGTCGTCGACACCTACGGCGGTTGGGGCGCGCACGGTGGAGGAGCCTTCTCCGGAAAGGGCTTCTCCAAGGTCGATCGCTCGGCTGCATACACCGCACGATGGATTGGTACGTTTTTTTCGAAAAATTTATATCATTCCCTCGCACTCATGTTTTACTCTAGCCAAGTCCCTCGTCGCTGGTGGCCTAGCTCGCCGTGCACTCGTCCAACTCTCCTACGCCATCGACGTCGCCGAGCCCTTATCGATCTTTGTCGATACGTACGGCACGGGCAAGAAGTCTGATTTGGAACTGGTCGAGATCATCCGCAAGAACTGGGACCTTCGGCCAGGTGTCATCGTGAAGCAGCTCGACCTACAAAAGCCGATCTACCACAAGACCGCGGCGTACGGCCACTTCGGCAACCTCGATTACTCATGGGAGAAGCCCAAGCAACTGGTTTTGTGAGGCGCTCCTGCGGTCGCTTGTCGTGATGTGATGTGACTTTCATGGATTTGGAAGCTCATCCTTCCCCACACTATTATTATTACTGGTTCAACACACTACACTGCATATATCGTCATGATCATCATACCCTCCACCCCGGTAAGTTACAGTCACCTACGTTATGTCATTTTCCATACCACTTACGAAAGCCTCCGTACGCTGATCGTTTCCAGATTGGCGCCCCTTACTCACACAACCTTCCCTCATGCTGTGTAATCGCCGTACAGTACGTACGAGTAGTCGCTGTGAATCATAGGCGCGCTCAACCGCGCATCGTTTCACGGTCATGTTGGTGTGTTGGACATGGAAAGGAGATCTGGTCAGTCATGACCCCTGTGAACTTCCGCTCGGAGTTTCTTGGTACCAACTAGCGAGCTCTTGGCGGGTCCGTTACAATAATCATCAAACTTGACAACACGTCGTTGGGAAGATCAGTAGGAGCAAGAGGGAATCAACCGATCAAAGTGATCTTCTCGAGCGTTCTAAAACAATTGGAAAACGAGGACCAGTATTTCTAATCTATGGAGAGCTCGTCAGGCTGCCTCGAGGCTTGTCGTGAGTGACGTGATATCGCAATGAGTGCAGTTGGTGAGGCCTCTGCGATGTCGTAGTCGGGCAGCGGGTGTGGTAGTATTGGCAGTTCCGTGGTTTCCTTTGCAGGAGCAGGGAAAATAGGTGTGGGGGACCCGCAGGCCTGCGGTATCTCGTTAAGGAAGAATTGTTCTTCGGTATTTAGGAACTCGACCAGATCCCGGCCATTCCGGGCGGAGATTCCATTCAGGGTTTCGGCGGAGAGCACGTCGCGGTGGGTATTGAAAAGGTGGCTCTTTATTTGGAAGGCACGCCTCCACTCGTAAAGGCAGAGCGGGCAGTGGCGTGGTGGACCGTGGTTATCGATTTCATGCCGCTTGAGTTCTTGCAGCCTTCTAAAGTGCTTGCCGCACACTTGGCAAGGGTGGCCTACATTAACGGGAGGGCCAGCTGCTGACTCCGACAATCAGAACCCTAGACACGCTGACATCGGACGTTCAAACACCACCCACCTAAACTCCCTCCCCGTAAGAAGGAAGGCGTCGCCACGGTCATGTGATCAGTAGTTGTTCTGGGACTTTTATCGTCGACACTTGGCCAATCTTGTGAGCGAGGGTGTTAACCGAAGAGCGTCATGATACCAACGAGAGCTCACTGTACACGGACTCGGTCTCAAGGTTCAGCCTTTTGTAGTAACTCATCGCAAGTGGCTGGGGGGATTCCAGTCACTATGGACATGAGGGACACGATCCTCACTCACCCGCACAGCCTTATCGCCGGTTACCAAAATTCCTTCCCCGCTCTCATCGTGAACGAGGTCCATGTCACAAGGTGGCGCACGCTGTACCGTCTACATGGTCGGGTGGTGAAGATACGGATCTGCGGCACTCACATCTGCGATATCTGATAGTAAGGTATAGTAGTGAGCGATACCCCGCCAATAAACGTACGGAGCCATACCCAAACCTTTGAGTTGGGCGGAAAGCATCGCCACAGTCATATGCTCTGTATGTGTTCCTGGACTTTGATCGTTAGCAGGCTGAGATTCTTTTGTGCGAAAGCGTTTGCTATGAAAATAGGAGAGAATCACAATAACAGTGAGTGCTTACGGCGGGGCGTTGACTCAATAATCTCGGGCTTCGACTCTTCGAAGTAATCCATCATCACATCTGGTTTGAAGAATTCCAGGGACTATGGACACGATGGAATCAATAATAACGCTTATGCACGATCCTTACTCACAGCCCCATCGCCGACTCCCAGAATTCGTTCCAAGTCGTCGTCATGAACCAGGGCCATATCGCAATTTGGCGCACGCTGCACCGCCCACGTTAGGATCAACACGGTCACGTAGTGAAAACACAGGACGAAACTGCAGCACCCACTTTCGCAATATAATCTAATAGCACGTGTAGAGGGTCCTGGTACTTTGAACGCATATATGAGGACTAGAAAAGCCAAAAAGAGTGATCATACCTCGGTAACACTGGGTATCGAAACCACCTCTTCCTCAGGCTTGTGGTCACCCCTGCGTGGATCTGGCCTGGGTTCCGCCGCTGCTTTGATTCGTGGAATTTTCCCGAGAAAAGTACGTTTAATCCGAAATCCCCGGATGAATATGCATTAATTCTGAACTAAGTTCTACAGGGCTCTTCAGTATCCGTGGCCCTTGCGACCTGTAACACCTACCTCACCGCTTGGTCCATGGTTTGGCACCGCCCCTTGAATCTGGAGGCTCGAAGCTCGCCAATTAACGCTAGCGCCGAAAGCGCCGGCGACATCAACCCCAAGCGAAAATTGTGCATCCGTCTGAACCTCGTTGAAAGTGATATTAGACCAAGATCTTGTGCGATGATACCCAGTGACTAGAATTATGTCCCCCATCCCTACCCCCAGTCCAAGTTTTTGTGCGAAGGCAAACCAGGAGTCGATATGCATGATGATCCATTTGCGGAAATAATCCTGAGCGAGGGTGTCCTCATGTTGGGCGGTCACCGGAAGGGTTAATACGGCACCTTGCTTCTTTGTACATGAAAACGAGACTTCTGCAGAGCCGACTGACCTGAAATACTGTCAGCGACCCGGCCAAATTTAATGTTCAGTCCGATTACCCTGTGGCAAGTGCCTCCAATCCACCAGATACTACGGAGACCCCGTAAGAGTAAAAAGTGTTGGGATTGAGGGTCCCACGGTCTATATGATTTGGTGTGGGCTGAAGTTGTTCGTGATCCTCTGGTACACCAAATCTTTGATTGGATGGATGGTCTTCCGAGTACAGAGCATTGAATAGGCGGTGGAATTTGCCCTGGCGAACGAAACCGACGTCGCCAACTTCAACGGGAGGGTATTCTCCCGGATTTGGCTCCCACAAGGCGTGGCCAAAAGCAGGATATGCTTTCGCGAGTTCTTCGCGAAAAGTATCATAGTGATGGTACGTCCTTGATAGGGCCATTGAGGGATAGGACACGTCTGGGAAAACCCTATTAAAGCACAAGACGCACCAACAAGGTATTGAAAAGGACTGTTGTCACGTTACTGTACACAGCCCCAAGACACAGCCCATCAGATAGTACGTTTCGGCGATGAGTTCATTGTTCCGCTGAAGAAGCTATGAAGCTATGAGATCTATGAGAAGCGGATCCGGGGCTACGGTCCGATGGCGCCAGAAAATAAATGCTCAAAATAGGAAAGGGCCGGGCCTTCGTCAGTCCCAACAACCTTCGGGTGTAAAGCTGTATACTGTAATACCACTTCGCTACTTTGCCACACTCATAGTCAGCGAGATCTCGATCTCTGTCCGTCATGGCCGGAGACTGTTGGTGAACTTCACACACCGCTACTGTACCAGTCTACTACTGCTTAAGCTTCTACTCGATAAACTAAGGTCTTTCCTGTGCCGTACTAGTGCCCCGGATAATCATGGGGCCTGCCTGATACTTGGTGACTGAACATGCTCTAGCATAGACCTCAAGGACTTTTGGCAGCGAGCGCGCAGCGCCATCTACACGACTGATTCGCCACTGTTCACTCCCAACTTGAATCCCATCCGCTCCGCGTTTTCCGTTGACAAAATATCCTGTGGAACGTCACAGATCTGCCACGAATGTGTGCGTGGACTGGAAGCATGTTACCACATTACTGGTCTCCATGCTGTCCAGAACTGACTTACGGCGGTTCATATGTTTGAGGTCGTGTAGGAGTGTTATCTGCACAACTTCGGCCGACGCCGATTGAGAGGACACCAGGTAAATTGGCCCTTGACCTGTGCGTTTACCCGCCCAATACTGCTGCACATTTGGACGAGGATTGAGGTGAGTTAGCATTTCCTGCTCTTTGGCGTCACTGAAGTCGAAATAGAAACATGCCACCAAGGTGGGACGTCCTCTGGTGTTTTTTGGTTTTCGATGCGCTCGACGACAGTAGGGCCAGTTAAAATAATCGCTGAGATACGGTACAATCGTACTAACAACCCCCCCCGAACCCACTGGAAAGGAATCAGTGGTGGGAAGAAATGTCGCGTGCGAGAACAGTGCTCGCAGATCCCTCTATCCGCACCAACAGTCCTGCTCCCGCTAATCGTCATCCCATTGGACGCCAGTCTTCCGTTGTCTGTGAAACGCACTGTAGAACGTCACAGTCTGGCTGTGAACGCGTAGGTGGACCGAAGCACGATATCGCATTTACTTTCCTATGTTACATGCCCAACTTACGGCACTCATATCTTTGAAGCATGAGGGCGAAATTTATAGAAAATCACGCAGTCAAGTAGCGAAGAAGAGACGCTGCGAACATTACTTATTTGGGGCAAACAACTGTCCCTGATTTGGATGTTTTCCCAACCGTGCAACCACAGTACGGAGTCTGGCCCTCATCACCCGTTGCGTCTACATCCGCCCCGCGATCGATAATAGCCGCACAGTTCTGACACCGCGAACGATGCGAGATGCAGCAGCGTCGAGTGGTTCCCCGTCTGGCGTCCCGTGCATTACTGGTTGGTGTAGGAAAAACTGCCCACGGTGGTGGATGTGGTTTGTAAAAACTTTATTTTGTTCAAACTGTCGCCGGCCCCGCTTGTCTCCTTTCCCATCCAGTTCACATCCCCACCAGCATAGCCGAAGCATTTTCCCCCTAACTACTGTAATGGGCGTTGGACGGTCCGTGACTAGGGTCTGTAGTGTACGTACAAAGCGATCGTTCTACTGGCTACGACCTGACCATTTTTGTGCTTAACCCAATGCTGCTCCGGTATGTAAACCTAGTTCAAGAAAAAGCAATAAAAAACAAAAAAAGGTAGCATCAAAAATGGTCTGAGGCATCGAGCGATCTACGGAAGATTGGTCCATGGTGGGGCGAGTGTCGTGATGAGAGGACGAATGAAGGCGAGGGTCGTATCCCGTCCCTTGCGGAGGCGAAGTGGTTTTTAGAGACCGTGCACTCTCGTCGCCGCACATAGGGTAAGTTAGTTGTGGGGGTGAAGGTGGGAACCCGGGTATAAGAGAGACAGCCCGTTTATCGTCGCCCGAGAGTCTACAAATGTACCATGGATTAATTATATGGGCCGCCACCGAAGGAGTACGGTCAAGTAACTCACGCAGATGGAGAACTAGGCACATCAGCCGTGACTTGAGCACTTTTGTCTCTCTTCGTCGCGTCAACAAGGACGTGGGAAAGGGACGACGTGGAGGACAGATGGTCTGTCGCAATATTTCGTCCTGGATAAGCGCCAGTGCCCCCTGCAATGATGACCCACCCTGGCTTTTGAGCTGCTTAGAAAGCATTCCCACCCTCACGTGTTCGGTATCTGTTGGAATTTGATTGTTGAATCCTGTGTTTTCTATGACTAGCAATTCACGACGGCCCCAAGGGGCCGTCATTCATGAAAGCTTTCAGATTCCAATGTAATCATGCCAAATATCATTTTGCTACGAAAGCTTACGGATGCTCAAATCGTTGTGCATAGACATAGATCCCAAACACGTTGTGCATAGATCCCAAACATGCTCGTTATAAGGTTCGCATGGATTGTGAGCCGAGACATTGCGGTGTTCGGAGTAACTGTTTGGGCGACAAATATGGTGTATTTTCGACGGGAACCACCGTTCCCGTCACATACATCGTGTTAGGTACTTTAAGGCCATTGAAGAAGGGAGTAGGGCCATTCAGAGAAGGCGCCAACTGAACACGGAGTTAGTCGGGCGAGTCACGAACAATGAAGCAGGATAAATAGTGCGCACGTTCACAATGACTCACATGAGTGAGAATTCAGCATCTATCCATTCGGGGCTGTGCTCATGAGTGATGCTTTCGAAAGCTACAACCTTCATGTTGACAGTATCAGTAGTAAGAGGCTTGCACCGTTTTCAAGATCAGTTACACACACATGCGACGATGTCATATTCTCCAGAGGGGGTTCCGGTTCCGTCGACTACTACCAGCAGTTTGCAGTCATCCACGTCGTCCATTGCTGGATGACTGTGTCAAAGAAAGTAGTAGCTAGTAGCCTTCATCGCAGTCACGATGCGAGGATGTTCGAGATTTGCACAGCATGAGACATAACCTGAACCGGGGGGTACTGCATGCATTGGGGGAGCTTTGCAATGTGAGGTGCAGGTAATGGGCTTTCTCTCTTAAATGCAGCGGCAGGCAGGAGACCGCCGCGCCCAAGTGGTCCACACGCCCTGCGCAAGCACCTCATCCACGATATCCTGCAGCAGGCATTCCTCACCCGCAATGTCGAACGATGGTGCATCATGCGGCGCAGGGGTTGCAGGGTTCGGTGGCTTCGCAGGCGATGCAGGTGTCGCCGCAGACCGCAGGTGGACGTGGATGATTGGCGAGGCGGCATGCGAGGGGATCGTGATGGCCTCGACCTGGTCAAGAATGGCCCGGATCGCCCACACATTCTCCTGCAGCATGCTCAGGATGCCCTCTGAGGCGGAGACCGCGAGGAGCGCCAGGACCGCGGCGGAAAAGACGAAGGACGTGCTGTTGATGTGCTGGGCATCCACGATGATACGTGAGCCCACGCAGAAACCACCTGATGAGTTGGGGGTGTAGGCAACTGATCCAATGATCATGTCTATTTGCGTGGCCTTTGCGGTTGAGTTGAGCCAACACACGAAAAAGCGAAACAAAAGAGATGCATACGGGGATGTTATACAGTTCTGTAAGACCATGTCCAGTTCGGCCTACAGTACCAAAGGAGATGCTCTCATCAAGAATAAGACGATAAGACAATACTTGTATTTGTGCTTCAGCTCGATCTATTCATCTAGTCAGAACACAACAGTACTGTCTCTGATCACGCACAGCTTACCAGTTTGGGTAAATCAACCATGGCACCATCCTTCTCAAAGATGCCCTCGGTGACAATGAATCGTCTTGTGACTGGTTCACGACGTCTGCGACGTTCTTTTTCGACGCTCAGGAGCACGTCTTCGAGGATTTTCAGGACGTTGCGATCGAACAGGGGTGCAGCGATGGTAGTGATGGGCCATGTTGGTCCTCCAGTCGTCGGGAGTGAGTGAGGGCGCAGCACGATCGTTTATGATCACTTGAGTTCTTCGGTGGTTCTGCTCGACTCCCGCGTTCGATGCGCTCGGTGGAGTCGTCGTCTGGGTGTGAGGTAACAACAATGGGACCGCTGACTGAATGACGCAACTCATCACGCTCATGTTCAGGGGAAAAGGGGTCAACAACAGATGGCGTTTCCTTCCCCAACGACTGAAAACGGCAATGGAAAAATAACTCCAAGTTGGACAGGGGGGAAAACAGATGCAGGGAAAAAATATACTTCTACATTCGCAGGCAGCGAAACCTCCAGTTCGACCAAAGATGAACGCGCTTCGCTTGCACACCATGAAAGCTTCACAGTGGTCAGCGAGAAACGAAAGGGAGCGTATGGCAGACAAACTCTTCGCAAACTCATGATGTCAATACATATCTGTGACAGCTCACACGATGTACCACACAGGGGGTTGGAGCGCAGGATCTGACCATCAAGAGTTCCCCGACGCGTGTGAGAAATACAACTGGTGGTTCACAACGTTCACACGTCATGCTTGTACTGCTTGATTCGACCACGGTGGTTCGTTTTCTCTCACATAGAATGGAAGAGTAATCGGTGAGAACCAAGTGAAACCACTGGAACCGGGAATTGCTCTTTAAGCAAAAAATCTTGAAATAAGACTTAATTAAGACTCAAAATATTTATGTGTGACAATATATTATGAAAAGATTTAAAGTTTCTAAATCACATGCCCCGAAATGCGCCTGTTGCAGCTGTCATGTGATCTATAAACTTTAAATATATTGTCACACAAATTTACAAATAAATACCTTGAGTCTTATTCAAGTTTTATTCCAAGAAATTATGCTTACAGATCAATTTCCAGTTCCAGTGAACCGCAAAGCCAGCAACAGCCCGGTCATGTGAGGACATGTGATCGTTTGGGAAACCGCTTGGAAGGCAGACTCCGAAGTGGCTGAATTGATCCCCGCCAACGCACGCTGTTGCTCTGTATGAGATATTGCCTTTCCAAAAAAAAAAGGGGATGAAGGAAGGAATATAAATGCACAAAGTGGGTGTAAAGAAAAAGTCTACGACGCGAAAATCAATGAAGCAAGCGAGCGGGAAAAAAGGTTCGGGGCCCGGCAACTCCGTGACAAAGCGATGCCAAATTATTGTATAGATAGATAGAAGGTGTCACGAAACTCACCAGACGTAACCATGATCTCAAGCTGAGACCTTTCGAGGTAATCCATCAACACGTCTGGGGTTTTCAGAGACTATGGACATGAAGCAATCAATGACGATGCGTAAGCAAGATCCTTACTCACAGTCCTGTGGCTGTCTCCTACAATTCGTTCTAAGTCGTCGTCGTGAACTAAGACCAAATCACAATGTGGCGCCCACTGTAATGTCAATGTTAGTTAGAGTCAAGGGAGAAGGGGGTTCGCGTAGTGAAAGATTCACTCCGGCGATATATTCAAGTAATACGTGCAGAGGATCCCGGTACTTGAAAGCTTATGTGAGAGCTAGGAAATCAAAGAGAGTAAGTAATCAGCGTCTTACCTCGGTAAAACTGGGTATCGACACCACTTTGTTGATAAGTGACCTGTGCGCACTTAGCGGCTCAATGGACACGCAGATAACGGACTGCTTTAGATAAGATATATTGGACTTATGTAGACTAGATTATTATGATCTTTACAATCTCGGACCTTCTTATCTATGACATCACTGTACAATGACATCATGGACTCCTCTGGACTCCTATTGTATTTCGTCCTTGTACTCATTCTCTTTGTTCTATCTTTATTGTGATGTCACCATGATATCATAGTCTAGCCTTTCATTGTTCTTTGCGCCCTTGTTCTCCTTCTGCACACTCCTTTGTGTCCCTCTGTAGAACAACGCTCCTTGTATTCTGTGACTCTATGTTACCTGTGTTGTACTAGTGTCACACCTCTGTATAGTATAAGTAGAGTACCCTGTACGCTCTGGCACCACACCAGTTCTCATCTGTTGTGTGCCAGGTATGTCTCCTCTCTTGTAATAACACCAGTTCTCATCTGTTGTGTGCCAGACACTCTCATCTGCTTCACTGCAAGTTTACTCTGTTGCTGCTTCCAGTCACCCTCTATATCTCACCACAGTCTCCTCTTGTCACTGTGAGTATAGTCCCATATGTGCACTGTTCATCACACTTCTGTCTCAGGCTCGTCGTCATTCCCGCTTGGGTCTGGAGTAGGTTCTGCTGCTCCTTTTACCTTCGGAAATCTTTTGAAGGTACGTTTGACACGAAATCCCCGTATAAATATGCACTGATTCTCGGGTAAGTTCTAATGGAACAAGTCGTAATTTTTCAGTATCCATCGGCGATTGCAATCTGTGCGCCTCATACGTCACCGCTTGGCCCATGGCTTAGCACCGCTCCTCGGGTGTGTTGGTGCAAAACTTGCCAATTAACGGAAGTTCCAAGGACTCCAGGGACTTGAACCCCAAAGGATACGTGTGCATCAGCCCGACTCTCGTAGAAAGCAATATTAGACCAAGATCTTGTGCGGTGACACCCAGTGACCAAAACTATGTCTTCCATCTCTATCCCCAGTCTGTGTCGTTGCTGCAAAAAGGCGAACCAGGAGTCAATATGCTCAGTTATCCATGTGCGGAAATGATCCTGGGCAAGAGTATCCTCACGCCGAGCCGCCACCGGAAGGGACAACACGGCACCAGGCTTCCTCCTGCATGAAAACGAGACTTCCGCAGAGCCTGGGACTGGGGGGCTGAAGAAATGTCAGGAGCTTCAGCAAACTTTGGAATGTGCAATCTGATTACCCTGCGGCGTGGACCTCTAATCCACCAGTCACGGTGACCCCATGCGAGCAGAGATTGTTAGGCTGGAGGGTCCCATGGTCGATGTGATCTAATACGCTGGGCCGAAGTGTTTCGTGGTGCTCTGGTACACCGAATCTTTCATGGGACGGATGGTTTTCCGGGAGCAAGACGCTGAAGAGGCGATGGAATTTGCCTTGGCGAGTGAAACCGACGTCACCAACCTCAACAGGAGGGTATTGTTCTCCCGGGTCCGGCTCCCACAGGGCGTGACCGTAAGCAGGATGCGCGATTGCTAGTTGAACACGGTACAAGTCATGGTGCGCCATGAAGGCCCCTCAGGAAGTCCGGTGAACGGAATAAAGCATGAGCATACAGGCGTTTACTGTTATCTAATCAATCATGTGGTACATGCAGGCACAGGTGATAAGTGTTGACCTTGTCGATGTAAATCTTACTTGCTTTCTGAAGTGGGAGGTTGGAACTTTCGATCAAGCTTTCGATATTAGATAGCCTGGATTCACTTTGTTCGTGTGTACGATCGGCAGAAGTTTTGACCTGGCACCTGGCATATGAAATGACCATGTAAGTTATGGATAGTTTCGGGAGCTCGGAAGCAGCGCGCGAGGCAAACTAGAAAGAACACAGAGTCTCAGGATCGCGCGGTACGAGCGATGTCTGTAACATCTGTAAATGCAATTAGGTGTTCAGAGTGTTCAGAGCTGTTCAGAGTGTCCTTGAACAGCTCCGAACAGCTCCGAACACCTACTGCAATTACAGATGCAACTGTATTTACCTAGAAAGAACACAGAGTCTGTCTAGGCGTAAGCGGGCTGGAAAGTAAACGAGTGGTAAAGTAAGCTCACCTCAGGATTGCGCGGTACGAGCGATGTTTGAGGTGCTAGGTACGAGGGAACGAAAGTACTTATACTACAGAGTCCAAAGTCTAATACGTATGGCTGTCATACTAGTAGTATATTCAGGGGGACAGGACAAGGAATGGATGTATTGTGCTATAGTAAGTTTTAGAGTACGCGGGACGGAAGCAAATGGTGATCGCGCATTATCTGCGCTCGATCTCAACACTCCCCCTCACTTCGTGCGGAGGCCGAGTCCTGTGGCGAAGTGTTTAACCTTGGGAGATGGGAGCGCCTTCGTGAGCACATCGGCGACCATGTCTTCGGTCGGGCAGTAAATGAGCCGGACGACACCCTGTTCGACTACCCAGTGAATAAAATGGTACCGCACATCGATGTGCTTTGTGCGGGTGTGGTACTGGTGGTCGCGGGCGAGCGCGATGGCCGACTGATTGTCGCACAGCATCATCGTTGCGTCTTTGAAGGGGCCGAACACCTCGGAGAGGAGGCTGCGCATCCAGAGCGCCTCCTTCAATCCGTGTGTCGCCGCGACGTACTCGCTCTTGGTGGTGGACAGGGAGACAATCTCCTGCCGCTTTGAGGACCACGAGACTGCACCGCCGTCGATGAGGAACGCATAACCGGAGATGGCGCGGTGGTCTTCTGCCATGCTGCCATCTGCGTCGGTATAGCCCGTGAGGGCGCATCACGTCTCGCCATATGAAAGCCACAGGTCGCAGGTGCCAGCCAGATAGCGAAAGACTCACTTTACGGCTTCCCAATGCGCGGGACCTGGGTTCGTCGAGAAGCGTGCCACAGTGGACACGGCGAATGAGATGTCGGGGCGCGTGGCGAGCGCAGCCCAGTTGAGGGCGCCGACGGCCTCGCGATAGGGGACGTCGCGCATGACCACGAATTCTGCCGCATTCGCAGGGGCCTGCTCGGACGTGAGACGGGCTTGCACATCCATCGGCGTGGTAAGGGGTTTGAGTGTTACGATCACCCGGATCGTTCCACTAGGGCGCAAGAGTAAGCCGGTCCGGCGAAGTTCCCGGTGCTTACTAATCACAGAGTCGGACTTGACTAGAGGACCTTCACTCCAATAACAAGCTTTGTGGGCTATATTATGAGGAGACTCAGATGGGGAACATACAGAGTAGACTACAGGTCTTTTATATCCTACACACTGGTATTTTCTATACTATTTTCTGAGGGACATGCAAGTGCCAGCAAGTCTATGTGCTGTCACTGCTGAGCTGGCAGCCCTTTGCCCTGTGAGTCACTAGGAGTCATAGTCCAAATCGGGAATGTAAGACCGGAAACTGAAACAGGAAATATGTTCGTGGGAAATGTCACGTGACCGTGACATACGCCCCTCTCTTGATTCATTCGTCCTCGAATGATTTTGCTACTTCTTCTTCCGTCGGAGGAGGACTGCGCGAGGTCCGGGTCTCAGCGCAAACGGTTGGGTGACGCGCGTTGTGTCAGGGTCGGTCGCGAGGCGGTAGGCGAGATGTTGCGCGATGGCGTCGTACGCGCGACTTGCGGGTGCTGCGGCTGGTGCGGGTGTCGGCCGGGCTGCGTCGTACCTTCTGAGAAACATCTCCACCGCAGCGTTAGCGCGGTTTATCGCGGGTGTGGCTTCTGTTGTCTCGGCGCGGATGTGTTTGCGTTCCGGTGTGCGGTGTGGACGTGCCTGTTGCGGCTTCGCGTGGCTATCCGGTTCGGCGGGCGTGCCGTCGAGGGAGTTGCTGCGGAGGTCGGTGGTGCGTCTGCGGGTGCGATGGTCGACTGGTTGCGCGTTTGTTGCTACGCCTGGCGAGTGCGGTGGTGCGGCCGCTGCGTTAGCGCGGCGTCGTTTTCTCATATGCTGGGACGCGACTGGGGTCGGCGGTACGTCTTCGGGGCGGTGGTTGATCGCGTTTTGCGCGGGTCTGTCGTGGTTGCGTGGGGTGGTGGGGTACGGTACGCGCGTACTATCGCGGCGTTGTCTGTTGGACGTCTTGGTCACGAGCTCGTCTGGATCACGCGGCATCTCCAACGCGTGGCGCGGGAATACGTTTTGATGGTGGTCATCTGCGCGGGTTAGTCCGTTGTCGTCTAAGTAGCTGTCGTAGAACGCTTCGAAGTCGAAGTCGTCCTCTACCTTGGTCGGCTCGGGTGGGTTTGGTGATGCGTGAGTTGGAGTCCGCGGGGGTGAATCTGCGGCATCTGGGGTTAGTAACGGGGTCTGCGGGCACGAGTCGCTAGTATGCGGGGTTGAACCCGCGTCGTCCCGGGCTGAAACCGGCGCGAAAACCGAGACGTCGAGGGTTTTTACCCCCCCGGTTAGCGTGTTGTCGTCCTCGACAACAGTGCGGACCTGGGCTAAGGGTCTTGGGTCGGGATCAAGCAGCGGCGGGGCGGGACGTGGGTCTTCTGGTGGACTGGGTGGTCGACGAGGAGGCGGCGAGTAAGGGACGAGGAAGGGTGGGATACCGGTTGTGGGTGCCGAGGCTGCACGGCGTTGTCTGTAGATGAGCTTCTTGGGTAGCGGGACGCTGCGTCGTCCGGGCTGCGGGCGTGCACGAGGAGGTCCGGCGTGTGGTGCGATGCGTAGGTACTTGTTGGGGCGAGTTTCTTCTTCGTCTGGGGTGTCGTGGTGTTTGCGTTTTTCAACGCGCGATGCAGCGGGGGTGACTAGTGGGGCCAGGACTGGCGATGGTGGTGTGCTGGCGGGGCTGCGGGGTGCGAATAAGGTCCAGTCGTCGTCTTCGACTTGTGTCGGTGGTAGGACTCTTGGGCTGACTGGGCGGCGCGGGCTCCGCGGTGGGCGTGGTGGTGGCGACAACCGGGCATCTTCTCCTACGGGGACGTGTACAGGGGTTTCGTTGATCCATGCTGCGGTGAACGCGCGGATGAACTCATCCCACCAGGTGTTGCGTTTGTGCCCGAGATGCCCGAGGAGTTCCTCCAAGAAGACGATGCCCGCGCATTTGGGTCCATGACTCAGGAGCATTATGACGCCTGGAGGCACATTGAGGCGAGTTTCCCGTCGACTTAGAGAGATAAGAGCTGGCCGTCACGTGACCTGGCACGTGACCTGCCTAGAGCTGGTCCAGAAGGGTCCAGATGAGCCCGTGCCTGGACCGGATCATAAACATGTGATTGATGTGACTGCTGACTTACACGCCTTGTGATTGGGTAGTGATATTAGGATTCGCGGCTGTGTATTAGGGTTGCTGAGCTTGAAAGCTCCAGCCCTTGTAGTATAAGTAGAGGGGCGTTTGCGTACAAACCCCTTAGCTTTGATATCTTGAGGAATACCTTCCCTTTCCTACACCTCAGCTCCTTGTCCTGTGTGCATACCCTTCGTCGTCATCAGCTCCCTGCTATAAGTCGTGCACGTCGCCGACTTCTCCTTCATCATACTCGACTTCACCCACATCGCCCTTTGCCTTGCTTACCTTGGTCACGCTCTGCGTATCGCCCTAGCCGTCGCCTACGGGATACTGAAGACTTCCGACGCGTATACTCAGCAAACCGGTCCCAAATCCAAGTCGGATTGATACGTCCAGAAGGAACGTAACATTATATCAAAGCTCTTCCCTACCTCTTTGCTGAGTTTAGGATGACGTTCACGTTGACGAAGAGAGGACTCGACGTTCTGAAGATGCGGCTGGATAGCGCCGCCGGAAAAAGTGCCGCCTGCGCGCGTGCAAAGACAGTTTTGGAGCGCCATAAGCTAAGTCCTTGGCCGTCTCCCTTCATCCCCTCCCCATCGTACAATAAAACGTGGCATAGGATGCCGCCTCTCGAGGCGAGAGAAGAATACGGCTGGATGCCGCCTGCCGAGGCGAGAGAAAGATACGAGGAATGGATTTACGACGCGTACGGAGCGCCCATGGAATATGAAGTCTGGGGCCTGCCAAAGGAAGAAACCGGGTACGACTGGAACGGAAACCGGGTCGTCTGGGACCACTATCAAGACGAGTGGACCTTACCGCCTGCCGAGGCGCGAGAAGAATACGAGGACTTGGAGTACCCGCCTGCCGAGGCGCGAGAAGAATACGAGGAGATAGATGAGTACCACGACTATTACAACGAGGACGAGGAAAGCTACTACGATGCCCAGATCGCCATCTATGACGAGTACGCGTACGATGCAGACGACGAAGAATTCGAGGGTCCTTCATGGGCAATGCCGCGTGACGACGCGAGAGAAGAATACGACACGGAGGCAGCGTTGGAGCGCCCCGACCCGCCTGCCGAGGCGAGAAAAGAGTACGAGGACTATGCAGAAGAAGAATATGACGAGGAGGAGTTCCCAGCCGGAGACGTTCAAGACGACGGCTATGATGAAGACTGGATGGGTCCGCGCGCGACACCTGAAAAGAGGGTCCGCTTCCCAGCGGAGGAAGTCCACGACAACGAATACGATGAGGGATGGATGGGTCCGCATAGCGGTGAAGCTGAGTACCCTTCCGCACACCGACACGGCGAAGCATCCATTGAAGATTGGATCCCCGCCCCGCTAGAACCGCTTGACGAAGCGAGAGAACAATACGCAGCGCCGGAGGCTCCCGCGCATTGGCAACAGCAAGTATCCCAGGCGCGCGGTGAGCTTATGGTCGCGCAGCAACACGCCTGGTACCCAAGTACAGCGCCGGTGATATACGAGCCCTCGGTAGCAATGGACACATCGGCAGGAAGAGCGCGCCTACGCGCAGCAGCAGCTAAGTTCCCCAGAACATCCAGACTCGGCGCGTTGACGACCGCGAGGCAGGAGGATGAGGGGCAGCGTGGGCGCTGCCCTAGAAAAGAGGGTAATGTTGCGTTTGTGCCCGAGATGCCCGAGGAGTTCCTCCAAGAAGACGATGCCCGCGCATTTGGGTCCATGACTCAGGAGCATTATGACGCCTGGAGGCACATTGAGGCGAGTTTCCCGTCGACTTAGAGAGATAAGAGCTGGCCGTCACGTGACCTGGCACGTGACCTGCCTAGAGCTGGTCCAGAAGGGTCCAGATGAGCCCGTGCCTGGACCGGATCATAAACATGTGATTGATGTGACTGCTGACTTACACGCCTTGTGATTGGGTAGTGATATTAGGATTCGCGGCTGTGTATTAGGGTTGCTGAGCTTGAAAGCTCCAGCCCTTGTAGTATAAGTAGAGGGGCGTTTGCGTACAAACCCCTTAGCTTTGATATCTTGAGGAATACCTTCCCTTTCCTACACCTCAGCTCCTTGTCCTGTGTGCATACCCTTCGTGTAACGTTCCACCGGACGTTCCTTCTTGCGGACTGCGCAAGGCTACTAGCGGGACCTAACGATCACAGAGGATGTCGACTTCACGTACTCGTTCGGCTATTAGCTCACAAGTGAGGCATAATAGCGTGGCCCAAAGGATATGGACGGCGGTGATGGCCAGAAAGAGTAAGAGACGATCAAAGGCGATAGACAACCGACCAATGATGTAGAGGAGAGGAGTCGCGACAGACAGCCAGCGACGAGTGTAAGCGGGAAAGGAAGGGATAGCGGACAGCGGCAGAGACAGCACACTGGGGCTCAGCTAAGGACGATGGAGGGGCAAAGAGGCAGACAGCCGTCTATTGCAATGCAGAGCCAAATGAACCAACAGCCAACGGATGGCAGTACAAATGGGTGGACAATCCAAGAAGTCAAGCTTAGGTCTTCAGCGACCATAAGCCTCTCTACTTATACACATCCAAGGAGGTTTGAACCCCAGCTTGGAACTCCGAAACCCTAGTACACGGGTCCTAGGAATGAGTCACAACTACGTCAGAGATAAGAGTCAGCCAATGGCGTTACGAGCGCATGGCACGAGTCAGAGATAAGGAAACACGAGGCATACAGCCATCAAACATGAGGCAATCTAGATCAGTCCAGACACAATCGATAACGAGTCACAAACACGAGGCGTTCTAGGCCGGTCCAGGCACAAGCTCATCTGGACCCATCTGGTGCAGGTCTAGCCAGGTCACGTGCCAGGGTCACGTGACGGGCGGGCGCTAAGATCACGTGCGCTACTCCCAGTATTCTGGATTACTTCGCTGAGCGCTTCCGGGTTCGTAGTAGTATCGCGTGGGAGACTTAGCTCTTTCGTGGATATGGTCAGCCACAAGTCTTGCTATTTCAGCCTCTTCTTCCGCGTATTCTTCTGCGTTCTTCCTCCTAGCGGTGTTCGGGGTCTTCTGGTGGGGTGTTCGAGGGACGGTCGAAGGCGAAACCGTAACATTACCCTCTCTCTTGGCACAACGCCCACGTTGTGTAGAAGCGGCGGCGGGGCGATGGAGTGAACGGGCGTACTTGGCCAAGTTCATTCTTAGACCGATGTCGCGTTCCTTTTTGTGGTCTCCAGCCAGACTAGCCTGCATGCGTCGGATCTGCATATCAGCGAGGCGGTCGGCGAATTCTTCGTCGGTCATTGGTGTCGTCGGTGTAGCCAGGTGTGCATGGTGGGTGATCGGTTTGAAACCGACGTCGGATATTGGTGATGCGTGCGGTGTAGGGGCACGTCTTTCTGTGGGTGGCACGACGATTGTAGTCGGCGCGATTCTTGTCGTTGGTGCGTACGTCGCCACGTTGCTCCCGTAAACGGGCTTTTGCGTTTGCGTCCTCCCGCGTGGTTGTTCAGCCTGCGGCGTATAGCGCGGCGGTGCGGGGCGCTCTTCGTCTTCGTCGTTGTAGCGTTGCTGCCAGTGGTTGCGTTCTCGCGGCAAGTCCCTATTTGGACAGTTCCTTCGCGTATGACCCGTCTTCCAACAATGGTGGCACTTAGCTTTGTTGCGGACATATGCTCGTCCCGCAGTCAAGTCCATGGCGTCAGGGTTGCTTTGGTAAGCGAACCACCCGGTGTTCTCTGCAGCCTGCGCTTCCTGCGCGGCATCAGCCTTGGCACTACCCCAAGAGGTAGGCGGCACGTATGGGGTCGAGTCTTGAATCGGTGTGGCGTTAAACGTGTTCGGGCCCTTCCAGCTCGCTTGTTCAGCGGCAGGCGCGACAGTCGCGTTCCACATTGCGTCTTGCAAGTCAGGGCCGGAGTTGTAGTAGATTTCCGTCAGCTCCTGCACTTCGGTTTTCATGTTGGGCACTGCTTCTTCGTGCAGATCAGCCTCGATCATGTAGTCCGGGATTCCGGCGTCGCGGTAGTTCTTCAGCCGGTCTTTTCCAAACTTGGCGATGAACTTCTTTTCCCAAGAAGGTCTGGACGGCGACTTAGCTGGTGGTGCCGGTTCGGCAATCCTCACTTTCTTCGCGGGTTCCTGCTTGACAGCACGCGTCTTCTTGCGCGGCACAGGGGCTATCCTCTCTCTTGGTTTGACGTATTCTTGTACAGCCTCGTCAGGCACTCCCGAAAAGTAGTAGTCGTCTACTTCGTCTTGGCAGCCGTATTCTTCTCTCGCGTCGCCACGCGGTTCTTCGACGTATTCGTCAACCTCGTCAGGTTCTTCCTCAGAGTCTTGGCTATCATTGTTGCACAAGGAGGGTGGTGAAGGTACTTCCCAATTTGGATAGTCCTCATCAACGGAGCTCCAATCTTCGGCGTCCGGATCTTCAGCTGCGACGTATTGTTCTCTCGCGTCGTCACGCGGCACAAACTCTTGTACGAATCTCCGGATCGTATCTTCCAGGATGTCTTCGTCATCGTCATCCATGTCCGTGGCACGCCACTCCTCTATCTGAGCGATGCGTTCTTCAGCCCACTGGTCGACAGGATCTCTAAACAAGGAAAGGAAAATGGTTGCAAGCTGGTATTGCGAGAATATTGGACTTAGCTGTTCGGACCATCGGTCCCATGAGTCCATGAAGTCGGGTGCGCGTTCGCAATCCCCATCGAACATCTGCGGCATCGCAGCCAGCCCAGAGTCTTCTTCTTCGTCTTCATCTTCATCTTCAGCCAGTTGTTCTTGGGTGTCGGCGTCCCCTTCGGCGTACAGCCGGTCTTCGTCATCGCTTTGCCCTTCGTCAGCCAGAGGTTCCTCGGCAGGGTCTTCTTCGTCGTTCTCGTCGTCGTCGTCAGCCAGAATTTCTTCGGCGAGTTGCGCAGCCTGGGTTTCCCCGGCGAGTTCTTCGTCTTCATCTTGCCCTACAGCCTGAGGGTCGTCCTCGGCGGCATAGATGTCGTTGTCGTACTCTTCAGGATGTTGCTCTTGATGACGGGCACTGATTGCCCAGATGTAGTCCGTTGCAGCCTGCTCGTAAGCGGCGGGATCTTCGTATTCTTCGTATTCTTCGTCGTGTTCTTCAGCCTGCTCATAAGCGGCAACACTGTCGTCGTCGTTGACATAGTTCTCGAGGATTTGATACCGAGACATCTTGTGACAGAAAGGTAGGAGAAGCTTGACTTAATGTAACGTTCCACCGGACGTTCCTTCTTGCGGACTGCGCAAGGCTACTAGCGGGACCTAACGATCACAGAGGATGTCGACTTCACGTACTCGTTCGGCTATTAGCTCACAAGTGAGGCGTAATAGCGTGGCCCAAAGGATATGGACGGCGGTGATGGCCAGAAAGAGTAAGAGACGATCAAAGGCGATAGACAACCGACCAATGATGTAGAGGAGAGGAGTCGCGACAGACAGCCAGCGACGAGTGTAAGCGGGAAAGGAAGGGATAGCGGACAGCGGCAGAGACAGCACACTGGGGCTCAGCTAAGGACGATGGAGGGGCAAAGAGGCAGACAGCCGTCTATTGCAATGCAGAGCCAAATGAACCAACAGCCAACGGATGGCAGTACAAATGGGTGGACAATCCAAGAAGTCAAGCTTAGGTCTTCAGCGACCATAAGCCTCTCTACTTATACACATCCAAGGAGGTTTGAACCCCAGCTTGGAACTCCGAAACCCTAGTACACGGGTCCTAGGAATGAGTCACAACTACGTCAGAGATAAGAGTCAGCCAATGGCGTTACGAGCGCATGGCACGAGTCAGAGATAAGGAAACACGAGGCATACAGCCATCAAACATGAGGCAATCTAGATCAGTCCAGACACAATCGATAACGAGTCACAAACACGAGGCGTTCTAGGCCGGTCCAGGCACAAGCTCATCTGGACCCATCTGGTG
Source organism: Lactarius sanguifluus (assembly GCA_021527775.1). Classification (NCBI taxonomy): domain Eukaryota; kingdom Fungi; phylum Basidiomycota; class Agaricomycetes; order Russulales; family Russulaceae; genus Lactarius; species Lactarius sanguifluus. The sequence goes on along the minus strand of JAKEYF010000194.1, from coordinate 64,514 downwards.
CAGGTCTAGCCAGGTCACGTGCCAGGGTCACGTGACGGGCGGGCGCTAAGATCACGTGCGCTACTCCCAGTATTCTGGATTACTTCGCTGAGCGCTTCCGGGTTCGTAGTAGTATCGCGTGGGAGACTTAGCTCTTTCGTGGATATGGTCAGCCACAAGTCTTGCTATTTCAGCCTCTTCTTCCGCGTATTCTTCTGCGTTCTTCCTCCTAGCGGTGTTCGGGGTCTTCTGGTGGGGTGTTCGAGGGACGGTCGAAGGCGAAACCGTAACACTTCGTCGTCATCAGCTCCCTGCTATAAGTCGTGCACGTCGCCGACTTCTCCTTCATCATACTCGACTTCACCCACATCGCCCTTTGCCTTGCTTACCTTGGTCACGCTCTGCGTATTGCCCTAGCCGTCGCCTACGGGATACTGAAGACTTCCGACGCGTATACTCAGCAAACCGGTCCCAAATCCAAGTCGGATTGATACGTCCAGAAGGAACGTAACACCAGGCCTCGCCAGTCGGGATGGCTGCGAGCCCGTGGTACGCGGCCCGTTTCCAGTTGTCTACAAGGGGTCCGTGAATGAACGAGAGTGCGAGCTTGACTCGCCGATGCGGGTAGGTTACGTCTGGGTGTCGTCGATTGAGTCGCGCGAAGAACCTGAACTGAGTGAGAAACGCTCGGCTGTACGAGCGGTCTCCGTTGAAGACGTCTGGTGGTAGCCCGATGAGGGGCTGCGTTTGCGGGGTGTCGGCCATGGGTCTCGGGGTGTGTTCGCCTAAGCTCCAGAGGTCACAAGGGTCAAAGAGTTATCCACAGTACTCGGACTGTGATAACGGGAGTCGGGCGGTGGGTCTGCAACAAGATGTTAGCCACGGCACGCGGGCTGTGCTAACGAACGGGGTCCGTGGGTCTTCAGTTTATAGTCCGGCGACTCTGCGTGTCTTCGGTTTATAGTCTGGCGACTTTGCGTTCACGATGAGCGGGACGGGAGTGTCGGCGGTTGCCTCCGGGCGCTCGGTCTGGGTCTTCAAAGCTCACGACGCCGCGTGAGGTCGGTCTGATCCGCTCAGACGGGAGAAGCGGTCTTCGTACGGTACTCGGACTGTACGTTGACGGGCGTCGAGTATCGCTCAACGGTCGCGGGGACGAGCGGGAGGCGAGTGTCTTGGTTTGCTCGGTGCGCTCGGTCTGGAAGTCTCCCTGTTCCGCACAGGTGGGAAGCGACTGTCGCCTCGCGGCTTCAGCAGAATCTCGCGGCTCGGCGCGAGATGACGGTACGAGACGACAATGGGTGCGCGTCCGCAGACCGCACGGGACGAAGATTCACCCTGTTCCGTACAGGTGACAAACGACTGCTACCTCGCGGTTGCAGCAGAGTCTCGCGGTGGAACGCGAGAGGACAGTGGGTAGATCTGAGTCTAATGTTACGATCACCCGGATCGTTCCACTAGGGCGCAAGAGTAAGCCGGTCCGGCGAAGTTCCCGGTGCTTACTAATCACAGAGTCGGACTTGACTAGAGGACCTTCACTCCAATAACAAGCTTTGTGGGCTATATTATGAGGAGACTCAGATGGGGAACATACAGAGTAGACTACAGGTCTTTTATATCCTACACACTGGTATTTTCTATACTATTTTCTGAGGGACATGCAAGTGCCAGCAAGTCTATGTGCTGTCACTGCTGAGCTGGCAGCCCTTTGCCCTGTGAGTCACTAGGAGTCATAGTCCAAATCGGGAATGTAAGACCGGAAACTGAAACAGGAAATATGTTCATGGGAAATGTCACGTGACCGTGACATTGAGGTCGGCGAGGTTGAAACGATTGAGAATGGCGTCGATATACGCCCGCTGGGTAGAGATGTCAACGAGTTATACTCGCGAGTATGAGTACTCGTCATAAACTGCCAAAGTGGCACTCGTACTCGACTCGTACTCGTGAGCACGAGTACTCGTTGATTTTTCTGGACCGAAACTCGTACTCGCGGCACGAGTACCCGTTTGAGCCGCGAGTACCCGCGGGTACGAGTACTCGTATTCGTTTGAAATGTACGGGTACTCGTTTGAGACGAGTACCCGTGGATATTATCATTTCTACACTACCAAAGAACAACTATAGACCAATGTACTAGCTAGTAGCTATAAAGCCCTACTGCCCCCCACCGCCGTCGCATCTGAGTCGCTACCGTTGCCGTCGTGTTATCGCCACGTCGTTGTTGTTGTCTACCGCATCATCGTCGTTCGAGCTTGCCTTGCTGCTGTGTCGTCGTCGTCGTGTCGTCATCGTTGTCTATCGTGTCGTTGTTGTGTTCCATGGTTTGACCTATGGTTCGACCTGCCTTGCCGCGTCGCCGTTTTGTCGTCGCCTTGCTAAATGCCGTAGTTGACTCAGAGGTGATGGGGCGCTGGTGAGGGTTTGTCATCGTATGGCTAACCACACGCTGGTGGTAGTTTGCAGCCACTGCCGTTGTCGTCCGAGTCGTCCAGGTGTACACTAAGGTCGTGGTTGGTCGTGAGTAACTCATGTGGTGTAAGCGACTCACCAGTACTGTAAGAGCCGCGAATGAGGCCGAGCTTCCCACGCCCGGTGATTGCCAGTTTCGCAGGCTACATGCGGACCGGCCCGCAGGTTGCCACTACCACCACCAGCAGCGACAACGCCTTAGACGACGCAACGATGACGACGACGGAGCGATGCCATCGACCACATCAATGGGGCAATGCCCAGTCGACCACAACAACCGGCGACTCGACTTGGACGTCCTTGGCGAATCGCAATGGCGATGTCTATCGACCACGACGATGGGGGCGACAACCACCTAACAACGACAACGACAGCCAGATGATGCCGCCGCCACCGACAACGACAACGACAACACCACACGACAACGGGCAATGGCAATGACAGGACTGACACGACGATTCGGATGGCGAGCCCTGTGGCTCTTAGCTAGTGGTCTACAGATACATGTAACTAGATACGAGATAAATTACTTTATACAAAACTGTAAACCAAAGTTGGTACCCATGGCATTGCTGTGAGTACCGCAAGTACTCGCAAGTACTCGCACTCAGAAAAATGCGAACTCGTACTCGTGCGAGTATCCAGGCACGAGTACTCGCAGGTGCGAGTACTCGTCACGTGACGAGTCACACTCGCGAGTGACTCGTTTGATGGCAACTCGTTGACATCTCTACCGCTGGGAGAGGTGGATGGTGCCGGCTGTGCGGTCATGCTTCACCTCGATGCCAAGCATCCAGTGAAGCTCGCCCAAGTCGGTGACTTCAACGTGCTTGGCGAGGCCACGTTTGAAATCCTCGACGAGGGGTTGACCGCTCGCGGCAATGGTGCAGTCGTCGACGTGCACGGCGATGACAATGGCCTTGCGCGTCTTCGTGTTGGTTTTGTGGTAGACGGCCTGGTCGACGGAACACTGCGCGAACCCGAGAGTGGTGAGGATGTTGGTGAAGGTTTGGTACCAGCGGCGCCCGGCCTGCTTCAAGCCGTACAAGGCTTTCTGCAGTCGCAGGACTTGCGTCCCCGAGGCCGGTGCTGCGTACCCAGGAGGCTGTCGCATGAACAACACCTCGTCATTGCGCAACACACCATTGAGGTATGCGCCTTTGATGTCGACTTGGTGGAGGACGAGGCCGAGACGGTTGGCCATCGCGATGACCGCACGCGAGGATGCGAGCTTCGCGACGGCCCACGGGTGCGAATGTGTCATCGTAGTCGACGCTGTCGATTTGCGAAAAGCCCTGGGCGACGAGCCGGGCCTTGTAACGGGCAATGTTCCCCGCAGCGTCCTTCTTCGCCTTGAAGACCCACTTCGAGCCAATGACATTGGCTCCGGGTGGGGGCTCTTCCAAGCACCAGGTGCTGGCTGTGTTGAGCGTGGCGAGCTCCTCAGCGATGGCCTTCATCAGGAAAAACCTCCCGCGCTAGCGAGAGGTAAGACCGTATAAATTAGTGATAAAGGAAGTAATGGAAATAATGCATCAATAGTGACGCATAAGATCACATAAGTAAAATGCCGTCTAGTTTACGAATAAACTATTACTAGCTATTTGCGCTATTTGCGTGCGGTACTCAGACCGCCTCCGAGTCGTGGGCTCTCTTCCCTCTATTTCTCGGGACCATGCGACAGTGATGAGAAAACTCGAAAAGGCGAAACGGGAGCTCGTACGTGTCGTTGTCTCCTACTCGAGAGACGGCCCTCATTAGTTCCCTAGGCAGCAGAAACTGGTGTGGTTTATCTTGGCTGGATCCCCCACAGCGATTTCTACGAAAGTCAGATGCACACATACTACTTTTCACAGTTTGGCGACATCTCGCACTTGCGACTTTCACGTAACAAAAAGGTGCGTCTGCTGCTCTAGTCCCCATATGATGCGCGCCAAAACGACAGGCCGATCCGAGCACTACGGGTTCATCGAGTTCCATCAGGGCCTCCGCCAATGTTTCTCAACCTGCCGAACTCAGCCTCGCACACTATCTCCAGGTCTACTTATTCATCTCCTCATCCTTGTCCTCATCCATCCCGCACCAGCCGCAACGATCCCACATGTCACGCGCGTTTCCTTCACACCGCCAGCAGCAGCTCCTCCACCCAGCAATCATTTTCTTCCCATCAGCCCTTGCATCAGCCTCCCATCTCACTGAACCGGCATCTCTCTGAACCCAACATACGGGTGGACACACAGCAATCCGGCCACAATTACGCGTTACCAAACCGTGACAGAACAATGCTATCAACAGGAACGGAGGCAACATCACAGTTTCCAGCATGGCATTTTACCCTCGCCGAGTTCTGCGACCCTAGCTTGGGCTGGGATCGCCGGGATGTTCGTGCAGAACCCATACAAGATGTGACGCCCGTACAGGGTGCGCACACTTCACTTCATTGTGATCCTCGTCGATCTTCTTAATGAACTTCCCTTTTCAGATTCAGATTTACCTCTGATCACGTCAGGGTATCACCATACTTCCCTGGGCTCGCGATACCCCTCCACGTTCTCCAATCCTTTCAATGATAACATTGGCGATGGCCGGCCGAGATCCTCTGGTTTTGGTGCCGCTGATCCAACTATTCTCCCTGAGTCGATTCAAAGTCATTTGCATGACCCTGGATTTTCGTCCCTCGTCCCGATCGCACGTTCAGCGGTCTCTGAGGAAGAGCATGACTCCTCACCACCGGACCCGTCTGTATCCAAGACGTACTCCGAGTCCTTTGTATCTCTTCCTGGAAACGCAGTGAGAAAGCGCCGTCCCCGTCGATGCTACCACGAGATCGAGCGTCTCTATCATTGCTCTTGGACGGGGTGTGGTAGGGGTTATGGTGCCCTCAATCACCTCAACGCGCACATAGTTAAGCAACACCATGGGAATAAGCGAACTACTGCAGGTGAGACTTAGAATTTTGTTTACCACCAAACCTGGACGTCTAACTTACGAGATGTCAACCAGAATTTAAGGAGCTCAGAAAGCAATGGCGTAAGGCCAAAAACGACGAAACAGAGTGTATGGCCCGGCTAGATGGGACTGAGGATCGCTACAATATTGGCTCAGAGCATGTGACAATGCAGTACCCCCCTCAACCGTATGAGCGGCAACACAGGTCCTATTCTTATGGTAGACCGCCGCTTTGTGGCCCTGGCGTACCGGGACCTGAGTGGAACACCAGTCGGTTGTCGGGGATACCCCAGCAAGGTATCCGTTAAGCGCCAAAACCTCTTCGATGCGTCCCCAGCCCATCCAGACGCAATATAGTTACCCTGTATCTAGCGCCCCTCATTCGCTCTATCCCGTCGCGCCAGCTACGCCGATCTCCCCAACCTGGCCTGAGCAGTCCACCCAATATGAGGGTAGCACACCGCCCCATCCTGGTCCAGAGGTAGGTATCATGGACAAGGGCCTAAGGACGGTCCTTGGTCTCAAGTTGACGGCAGTAGTAACACACCAGTGGCGCATCAGGGAAAGCACGAGAGGCAATGCCCGTGTAAATTAAGATAATGGAGCTAACGGAGACAACGCATCAATAGTCGATCATAGTTGACAGATAAACACCTTCTATTTTTTAATAAAATCACGTAAACTGATTTGAGTCTTTGATGCGTCGCGTCTGTAAAACCAATCAATGTATGTTATGTCGTTGTAAAGACGTATGTGTCACCCATTGACATTCACTCGCCGTTCAATGAGACAATGGATCATGCAATTATTATAACTTTTTATCCAAATCTGAGATAATTATCCTGGTCGCTGAACGAATTGACATAAAATGTGCTACATTGTTCGAGCACGGAGAAGCTATTCCAATCGGGAGTAGCTTCTCCAAATCGGGGGATGAGGTGAACGCTGCCAATTATACTGCCTACGGGAATGACCGCGGCGCGGCGGCGGCCTCTATGCGTTAACCTAGACACCTTATACATAAGGTGATTGATGTCCGGTGTTGGAGACAATGGCGAAAACCATTCAATGTATGCGAGGTGAGTTGGAGCGTCATTGAAAAAAACATTATGGACAACTTTGCTCGGTATTTGAAAGACAACGCGAACTTGCGCTATCCGGTTACCTGAGGAGTTTGGTTATATCATGTAGACTGAAATACAATCCAAACTTACCATTGCTTCCGTGCATAACGTCATGACGTTTACCACGGACAAGCACAGTGTCAAACCGTTGGGGCACTGTGCGCCCGCGTCCATCCTTTTGCTCAGGCCGAATAACTGCACTGTCGACAATTTCCGAGTTCTCACTAGCGTATTTGATTCGGTGAAATACAGGCACGGAATGAAATGGTAAAAGCGTGTCAGCTGCCCGAGTGCGCAACATCGCTGCTGAGGCACCAGGGTAATTGATAAGGGCAATGAAGTCCGCCAACGCGTCCTGGAAATCAACGGCGCCATAACCTGCTGCTAGTTCATCAAACGTGACAGCCTTGACAGTTGGATGGAGGGTCATCTTGAGATACCGCGTGCCAACTTGCAAGGGCCCGGTAGAAGTCGTGAATGTTTGTGTGTTTGTTGGATCGCGCTGCGGTTGCCATTCGACGGATGCTGTGCGTATTTGTATCTTTTCGCGGCGCTCCAGCCATGCGGTCATCTGAGAATATTCATTTTTGCGGTTTGTTGCACGGTACGCATCCTTTGTAAAGTCGATGTGGAGGCGCTCGGACTGCTCCGTGTTGTAGTTATCGGTTGTGCCGAATAAGGTGATGGAAGAGCGGTAATGAAGCATGCTGTGGAACTTCGGGATGTCGAGGTGCTCACGCACACCAAGGTCGATGAAAACATCCTTGTTCTCATGAAAGCGAGCAAGGCTGTCCTCGAGGCGTTGAAGCGTCTTGCTTGTATGTGAGGAGTATTGTGCCAAATATACAAAGTCGAGGAGCGCACGCGCAGCTCTAATCAAACGCAAAGGGAGTTGCCCGCCTGGAAGAGCTAAGTCAATGATGAGTCCCAGCAGGAATCGACATATGTCCTTATGCTGTTTTCCTGAAAGTTGCGAGAGGGTCGATATGCCGCTGGTGAACAATGAAATATGGTGGTTGGGCGGCAAAGACCTGCAGCGTGCGTCAACTTCTGCTGCCCCGAAAATGGTGGTCAGCCAAGCGGTGAGATACTTCACAACACCTTGAAGCAGTTGGTGAAGCACGTCGGGGGTGATGGACACGAAAATGTCGACAAGTGGAAGTACACTCCAAAACGGACGGAAAATGGACTTCAGTCCAGCTTCACGACAGGCGGCACGAAATTGGCGAATGTCTTCGCTGGCCAAGAGGTAAGTGTTGATCGCGTCCACATGGTTCCGAGTAGGAAAGATATTGTAATTGCCGAGCTGTTTTACTGGAACGAGACATTTCGGGCATCGCCCATTGTAGATGCATGTAACCAGCACCTGTTCTGGGTAGTCGCCAACGAAGGTGGCGAAAACGGGGTGACAGCGGTGCCAAGTGCCATCACCACTCTGCATAGCTAGGCCTGTTTCACCATACGCGTGGATCGGGTCAAGGACCTTTGCCATGCATGAGTGAAAGAGGCTAGCAAGGGCGCGACGGCGAGCTGCCTTGTTTGTGATACCAACTAGCTTGGTTATCGGGACGTACCCGATCAACATCTGTGCAGAGCGCGACGGCTTCCGGCGAGTGCTCTTTGGTATATTGCCAATCCCCAGATAAATCGGATACGCTTCCTTATCCCGGAAGTGTGTTAGCAGGGTTTTGTCAGAGGAAATTATGAGCGGGATGACTGTTGCTCCAGCATTGCGTGCTTCAAGTGACATCTAGTGCGTCTGTAAGTACTCCAGTTCAAACGAAGAATTAGTTACGCACCTGTACGGACCACCACCAATCACCCGTATGCATCTCGCTATAAACACGGCACGTTCGTTCAGCATCCATGTAGTGCCTCTCTGGGGCGAAGACGAGTTCATGGGCAAACTCCGGGTTACCAAACAGGGACCGGATACATGGAACTATGTCGCGATAGTGAAATTGAAGGGTTTCGCCTCCAATAACCAGATCCTCGCACTGGAAGGAGGGGCGCCTGGGCAACGCCTTGTCGATGAGGTTGTTCAGCTCCGCACTTGTTTTGTATGATAGCCCAAGCTTGTCGACGAGCTTTCAGAATAATACATCAGCGATGCTAAGTGGGGAAGAACACTTCCATACCTCCGGGATCGCAAGTAGTGCCGTCACAGCTGAAGCCGTCGCCCCACGCATCTTTGCCCAGCGTGCGAACTCCCAGTCGCATTGGGACCGAAAGGGGGCCCACACTGAGTTACCCGACCTGTTACGTGTCGACCCATAGGCGGAACCTTGAAGCGTACTACTAGCCACTGGAGCGCCAGCCTGACCATGAGGAAATCGAATGACAAATGAAATCGGCCTTGCGTCAGGATTGCATGGACCCGGAATTGAGGGTTGTGTGTCCTCTGGAGGTGGCAATAAGCACGGAGATCCGTTGACGTGTTCAGGTTCTGGGGTGACCAAAGAGCTGAAATTCCCATCCCGAGAGATACTTTCGAATGCATTAGCGTCTGCGGTGTCAACGGGATCGCCTGTGTGATCTGCTTCGTCACCGATGCTATCTGCTATAGGATTAATGGGGCACCAACTTGTATGCTATGAAAAACTTACCTTCATTTGCGCTGTCGCCTTGTTGCGACGACTTGGAGCTGGCTGCATCAGTTTCGTCTTCCCAAGCAGGCTCATGCCCAATAGGCCCATCTGCCGCCTTGAGGCCTGTGTTTGGTGCTAAAGAAGAAGCCGCTTGCGCTGGTTGGACCACCATCCGAGTTTGGAGCGACTGATGTAAATTCTGGCAGCCACGGCGTCGGGTCTTGCTGATGTGCAGAGAGAGTCCATGACGCGTGAAGCCCTTGTCACAGCCAGGGCATCGGATCATGGGGGCGCTCAACTTAGGGGAGGGGAAGAATGGTGCGTCAACGCGCTGGGGATCTTTCGATCAGTACGCTTGGATCGCCAGTATAAATACAGTACATACCTTGGAGCCAAAACCTCATCCAAATTCCGGTCATTTCGTGTCGTACTCACATTCATATTCCACTCGTTCTCGTTCTCATTCACGTTCTTTCCAATGGCACCACGCACCCGCAAGTCACAGCGACTGCAGAATAGTCAGGCATCAGAGTGTTCCAACGAAAGTCACGCTTCATTGGGTCATTCTATGCAAATGGATATAACAAAAGTTGGCATTGTCGGTCAGGACACTGATCTCCAACACATCGGTGACCCGACTCCTCCCCAGGGCAATCTAACAGGTGGGTCCAATGCGCCTGAGTCAGTATTAACTCACACAATGAAAAGGGAAGGGGAAACGGACCTTTGGTTCTCTCGATGACAGTCCCGAGATCCCCGCCGCGGTACCCACTCCTACTCCTGCTACTAAAAAGGCTAGGAATGTTGGTACGTACAATGCTGCCAGATCAGATGACCTACCTGACTGATGTCCAAAGGTCCAGCCCATGGTCAACCCATGCAGCTTCAATTGACCAGCGAGAGTGAAGCATTGAGGGAGCTGCCGTCTACGGGTGCAGGGGTGACTCGGAAGGTGTCTCCCTTAAGCAGACGTGTGCCGCAACCATGTGAGAATAGCTGACATAACATGTTTGTTGATGTCGCCAAACGAACCACTCACGCCTTTTTTTTTCCCTTTACTATAGCCTCGTCTTCTCATCGTTCTTGCCTCTATGTCTTTGGTCAAGAACCCTCCTTCCGTCCTACTCATCGGAATCAGGATTCCTATCCTACAACTGAGGAAGACTCTGCCAACGAGGATGACATAGCCGCCCTTACCCAAGGAAACCCAAGCAAGTTCATGGCATCTCAGGTGCGTCTGCAATCGCTTTTGAACTTTTGATCTCACAGCTACTTTCGCAGATACCATCCTGGCTGGATTCAGCCTTCGGTGCTAGACGTCGCTCATCTGTGAGCAACACAGTTCGTACTGGGACCAGTGACAACACGTCGCCGAGCTATACTCTGCCCATGCCACTACCAGTACCGGCTGGGACCACATGTAAGCACCAATACCACACATATTCTCAGCATTGAACTGGTTGAGTTGCAGTGCCGAGTCAGCCATGCCAGGATCGGGCACAGGCGGCCACTGAGTTGACATTGGCATGGCCCGCCTATACTAACCTTAAATTCGCTCCAGGCCAGAACCGACTTACACTGGGCGGACAACACGAAGTGATATGCGAAGTTGTCAAGCAGTCAATCGAAGATCTCCGGGCATCGCTGATCTTCAACGACGCGTTCCCAGATGGCATCCTTGCCACCTGTTTTATCAGGCACTCCCTTAATATCGGCGCCGAGAAGGTCAGCAAGAAGAACTCGGCTGCGTCATCTGTCCAGGAGCGACTCGTCGACGACGACGATTATGCATTCAAGATCATTCCAGTGGTAAGTCCTTCCTCTGCTGAGGATTACACAACTGACATCGGCTCAAAGCTGCGCGCGCGTATACCCCTTTTCCGCAGTGAGGTCAAGGACCGCTGCAACGCCATCGCTATGGCGGAGTTTACATCCCAGGTGCCAGCAGACATCATTCAATCTGTCGACTGGCAACTCTCGGGTTATCAATACGTGTACCCGAAGGGACCAAAGGTAAACAATTATTATTATTCGGTTATAGTGATCTAACTTTCAGTCAGGGTCTTGGTCAGAATAGGCTCATAATGCGCTCACAACCGTATCGCAACTCGCGGATAATCCGTGTCATCCATGACCTATTTTTCACTGGAGGAGGCTCTTCGTTTAAAGCACGATTTGATTATCTTTTTACTAGCAAATCTGGTGACAACGGACAAATGGTGCGTGAGGTGCCAATTGCGATGGTCGCCTTGGTTGCCACGGCGGTGAGTGCTCCGTTTTCCTAAGCACATGAACATACTAACACAAATCACTAGCTGTATGCATCCATATATGAGTGGCGTACCGGCGTTCGGCAAGTAGTAGAGTTTTCAACAACCACGTATTTCGACGTCTATCGACATCATGTGGATACACTTGGGTTTATTCGGGATGGGCGAGATAGCGCGTTCCACAACATGATGGCAAAAATATATACTGAGGCAAGGTAAGTCGTTAATTATTAAATTGAACGCCATCATGGTATTGACGGTCTGGTTGGGGTGGCAGTGAGTTTGGCAACGGAACTGGTACCTCGATGGTACAAATCGATCTCGATCTCCTCGACGAAGACGAATGATAAGGCCTTCAACAAACATGAGCCAACTGTACGTTTCTTCACACCTCCCAAGTGATATATATTGATGGTCAGCAGAACTGGCTCACTATACCCGGGATGCGTTAACTCAAGATCTTCGTGCTTTTGTTTTGTCACCGTACTTAGTCGAGCTTAGTCTGAATCGAAATCGGCAATCGTTTTAATTAGCACATAATTTTGTCGTCGCTTAACAAAAAATTATCACTCATTATTCGTGAATTATTGTGAATTATATTTCCACTATCAAACAATTACCCCTAATTTGTGGTAAGGCTAATATAATGTAATCCGTGATAATGTAATCCGTGATAATAGATTATCGGTAATTTATCACTAATTTATCGATATTTTATCGATATTTTATCGGGGGGTTAAGCAAATATAATATAATGCGTGATAATCTAAATTATCGATAATTTATCACTATTCTATCATAATAATGCTTGATTATCAAAGTAGGTTTTACCTGATGTTCTCCCAGAGAAGCCAGTCTGGGCGACGCTTCGCCTCGGCCAGCGTTCGCGGCTCTAGGGCCTCCGCCTCTGCGGTCTCGGCGGCGAGAACATGCTCGAGCCAGCCTGAGTCCTCAAGTGCGTCGGACGCGGTGTCAACGGCCCACACTCCCCCTGTCTCCTCGCCGTCTCCATCGAATCCGCCAGGCAGCTGAAGGCCGACGGGGATGAGAGGGTCGGAACGACGCGCTGACGACACGCCCACGCCGTCGAGTAGGTGGCGTAGCGTGCGCGAGGGCTTGCGAGTCTGAGTCGGCCGTGGCGTTTTCCACGGGTCGGCCTCGTTGTCACCTTGCACACTCTCAGATGCAGAGGTGTCGGAGAGAGGTGTGAGGGGTGAAGGGGGTGATGCTGGGCTCGGCGTGCGCTGCGCGAGGGTCTTAATGTGTGGTAGGGAAGATGTAGAGGAAGGGGTGGAAGGAGTTGAGGGAGTTGGCGGCGTGGCATGCTGCTCGCCCTCCGTACCTGGGATCAATATTCCCTCCCCCTCGAGCTGCGATGCCGTGCTGAAATACACGTTGCGCTCCGTTGTAACACCCCACGTGGCTGGAAAATATACATGATGCCCATGTGACTCAGTTTCGAAACCGAGCCAACGGCCCTCCCGTGCGCGTGCGTCAAGCTTGCTGCCCGTGGCGTTGTGCACCCACATGTGCGCGCCCATCACTGCAAGCCCAAGAAGTCGGGTGCGCGTCCGAACAGCGCCTGGAACGGCGTCAGACCGTCAAGGGCCCGCGTCGCTGTGCGGTTCTTCAACCAGGTGGCATGCCGTAGCGCCTCGCCCCATAAGAACTTGGGGAGGCCGCTTGAATGCGTGAACGCCCGAATGCGCTCAGCGATGGTGCGGTTCAGGCGTTTGGCGACGCCGTTGAGCTGGGGGGTGTCATGGATGGTGAGGCGTCATGCGGTGCCGGCCTCCTTAAGGTGCTAGTCAAACGCCTTGCTGAGGTATTCGCCGCCACGGTCCGACCGAAGGACTTTGATGGCCGCGCAATGCTGCTGCGTCACGGCCCATTTCTCGAATGTCTTGTACACGCCGAGAGCCTCCGCCTTCATGTGCAGGAGGTATGTGACGGTGTACCGGGTGGCGTCGTCGGTGAAGGTAATAAAATACCGACACCCCCGTCTGCTAGTGACGGGCGACGGTCCCCACACATCTGTATGGACCTCCTCGCCGAAGCGTAGGGCCTGTGGGCCGACACGCATCTTTGGCACGGGTTTGCGGGTCGCGCGCGCGAAGATGCAGGCATCGCACTCCGCCTCTTGCGAGTTGGGATCGAGCTTGATCCCAGTGACGAGATTCTTCTCGACAAGAGTGCGGGCACTGGCCGGTGCGATGTGGCCCATCCGGCGATGCAACTCCATGACCGTGATGGTCTCAACGGAGTGCGCGGACTCCACGGGGTGAACGACGCGGTACAGGCCGCGGGGGGACTTGGGGATGCGGGCAACGTGTCCGCCAGCTGGGGCGAACAGGTCAAGGTGGCCGCCGGCGATTGAAACGTGGTAGCCCTTCATGTCCAACGCGCCGAGTGATACCAGCGTGTATCCGACGGCCGGTGCGTGGAGGACGTCTGTGAGGGTGAGGGTGGACGGGGTGCTGCCATTCGGCATATGGAGGATGAGGGTGCCAGTCCTGATGGCAGGGAACTGCTGCTGGTTCGCGGCGTTGAGGGTGATGGGTGGGTCGAGGATGGTGTAATTCGTGAAGTCAGACTTGTAGGGGGATATGTGGCGAGTCACGCCCGAGTCGTATAACTCGATGCGCTCGCTCTGGTCGGTGCTGGCTGGCACAGCTGCTGCCGCCAAGGTGTCCCCCTCCGTTCCCACTGGTTCCTCTGGAGCGAGATCCACGGCCCAGCACTCGTCAACGTCCTCATCGTTGGCCGTGACAGCATTCGCCAACCCGACAGGCTTCGTCTCCGCCTTGTGCTCTTTGCCTGGCTTCTCCTCCTTCTTGGGGGATCGGCATTCCCACACCCAATGACCCGCTTTGCCACAGTTGTGACAGTTGCCCTTGCGGCGACGTCGTCTGTTCTCGGAGCTCGTGGCTGCAAGAGCATCATCTCCGGCGGCCTGAGACCTGGCCCCGGACTTGGTGGGTTGAGACTTGATTCGGTAATTCTTTATACGGTCCGCCTCCTCGCATATGTGGGTGATAAGATCGTCAGTGTCGATTGCGGTGATGTGGTTGTAGAGGACTGCGCCAGTGAGGAGGCCCGACGCGAACGTGCGAGCTCCTCTGGGATACCCCGGAGGACCGTGCGTTGGTAATCCCAGTACGAGATTACCACCCCAGCAGCCAAGAGTTCTTCGCGCTTGAAATGCAGGCCCATGAGGAAAGTACGAACGTCGCCTCCCTTGGGGCAACGCATGTCGTAGAATGCCGTTTCGAGGTCATTCTGCGCATAGATACTCTTGGCCGTGAACTCTTGGGTGATCTGCGCCCATCGAAGGTGTGTGGTGGGGTAAATGCCCATGCGCACGGCCGTCGAGTCTTGGAGCCGCTGCGAGAGGAGGTATCTCGCGACCTTGTCGTCGCGCTCCCACTTTACTTTTTCTGCCTTCTCTTCTTCTGTAGGAGCCATGGGGTCTACGGGCAGCGGCAAAGGGTTGTTGCCGTCAAAGAAACCCCATCGGTTGGTCACGTCCATTGCCTCGTGGAAACGCATGAGGAAGACGGCCCAGTTGGAGCCGTCCGATTCCAGGCAGGGGACGTTAGCAGGGAGTTGTTCAACAGTAGGAGAAGGTTGGGGAGGCGGTGGTGCGGTCGACGAAGACACGGGTGAGCCAGTCATACTGATTTCAGACGATAATGATGCGGAGGTAAATGTGTGGTATTAGCGACACGAGGCAGGGCCCATAACCTGTAAGTTATGGATAGTTTCGGGAGCTTGGAAGCAGCGCGCGAGGCAAACTAGAAAGAACACAGAGTCTCAGGATCGCGCGGTACGAGCGATGCCTGTAACTGTATTTACCTAGAAAGAACACAGAGTCTGTCTAGGCGTAAGTGGGCTGGAAAGTAAATGAGTGGTAAAGTAAGCTCACCTCAGGATCGCGCGGTACGAGTGATGTCTGAGGTGCTAGGTACGAGGGAACGAAAGTACTTATACTACGGAGTCCAAAGTCTAATACGTATGGCTGTCATACTAGTAGTATATTCAGGGGGACAGGACAAGGAACGGATGTATTGTGCTATAGTAAGTTTTAGAGTACGCGGGACGGAAGCAAATGGTGATCGTGCATTATCTGCGCTCGATCTCAACAGACCATTCAACTTGAAGGTGATCATGTGGTACGTGCAGGCACACTTTATCTCACTGAATCGTGAAATACTGGCACTAGTCACTACCATCACTAAAATGTGTCGCCCTATACATGGGCCAGGGAATCCATTATATAGTATAGGAATTGAATAGCATCAGGAAAACCTCAAAGTGCTTAGCTGCCTTAATTGGCCTATCAAGGCACCTCAGACTGTTAAGGTGAAACAGTGACTTAATTTGCACTTAGAAATATTGTCTTAAGGCAAGATTAAGGGCACATATGTGACATAGATAAATAACTTCAAATTGAGTGTGGTGAGATTGGTGAGGATTGAGAAGGGGAAAATAAGGATGGGTAAGGGAAACATGAAGGGGGGTAGTGAGGGTGGGCATGCCAGGGAGAATATAGGGAAGGGAAAGAAAGGGATGGGGATGGGGGAGGGGGACATGGGAAAGGGGAATATGAGGATGGGGGAGGGGGGGATGGAGGTAGAGAACATAGGGATGGGGGGCCAAGGGGAATATGGGGAGAGGGGAGGGGGCATCTGTAATCGCAGTAGGTGTTCAGAGCTGTTCAGAGCCATTCAAGGACACTCTGAACAGCTCTGAACACTCCGAACACCTAATTGTGTTTACAGATGGGGTCATGAGGATGGGGAATATGGGGGATGGTGGAAGGGGATGGGGACGGATTCACCTGTCCAGATGCTCTAGTCTACCCAAGAGTCTACCCACTAAAAAAAATGAAAATATTTGGGGAGGTAGATATCCTCAGAATCCAAGGGGTCCTCTGCCAACTCTAAGCAATGATGACTACTAGTAGCTATTTGGCCCATTTGTGAATTATTTAATCCATGGTCACTGGCACTGCACCCCAGACTCTATCTGTCTCCTTCAGTTAAAGCACTGGCACTTACATGGGATGACTGAGTGGGATCCATGTCTTGGCTTTCACTATTTCTTCAAGAACTCCTACTTAGTGTTGTGGCAGCTCAGAGCTGGTATTTTCTACTTGGGAAGTAAAATTTGGAAAAATCTGAGATTATTTGGGGAGCTGGTTTTCCCAAAGGCTTTCCTCAAAAGCCAACAGGTCCTCTGCTAACTCTACACAATCTGATTAGCCATTTCTGATTTATTTAACCAGAGCTGAAACCCTTTGGCTGAAGGATTTCAGACTTGTAGTGTTGCAGCAGCTCAGAGCTGGTGTTTTTCTATCTTGTGAAATAAAATTTGGAAAAATATGAAAATATTTGGGGAGGTAGATATCCTCAAAAGCTGAGGGGTCCTCCCTTGGGTCCTCTGCCAACTCTAAGCAGTCTGATCAATTGTTCCTGAGTTATTTGACATTAGCTGAAGGGTATTAGCTGACACCCTTCAGCTAATGTCAAATAACTCAGGAATGCTTGATTGGATTGCTTAGAGTTGGCAGAGGACCCGGGAGGACCCCTCAGCTTTCTTCAAAAGCCAGCTCCCCAAATATTTTCATAAGTTTCCAAATTTTATTCCAAAAGATAGAAAATGCCAGCTCTGAGCTGCCACAACACTATTTCAGAGCTGGTCAAATAAATCAGGAATAGCTGATTTTATTGCTTAGAGTTGGCAGAGGACCCCTTGGAATTTGAGGAGATCTACCTCCCCAAATATTTTCATAGTTTTATCTATTTTAGTTCTTGAGATATCAGATATGTTAGCTTAGCTGGTACTGTCAGCAATACTATTTAAATCAATTTCCTTGTGTTTTTTTGTATTGTTGTAGGAATAGTTGGTACTTATTTTTCATATCTATACACTCCTATACACTCTGTAATTTTTTGAGGCAGAATGATTCAAGGAAAATGTGTGATTTTGTGTGGACACATACTCAAATTGACTTGGACAAAAAATGGTGTTCAAGACTCGGGCGACTTCCGGGCGGAAGTTTAATTTGTGGCGGGGAAGCGTGCCACGTCACGCGTCACGACTTGTTCAAATTCTAACACTCTCCTCCCTTTCTTCCCCTCCCCCTCACACAAATACGAAGCTACAGTACGTTTTTTCTTTTCTTTTTTCTCGTTCATCTCTAACCTGTGCAGGCCTCGGGACAGTGTTGCCCTCGTCATCGAGACCTCCTCCTACTGCCCTCACACCTTGCGGCATGCGAGCACCCTTGCGAGCACCCAGCCTACCCAGCCTGCCGCTCACTGGCACACGTGTGTATGCAGCTTCGTTGTCGCCGTCTCGGTTGTTGCCGTCTTGCGGCACTCAGCCCATTCAGATGAGTTTTTTTTTCACTTTTTTTCTCTTACTCATTTCAACTGCGCAGGACCTCCAACTCACGCGTGACTTCGCAGCAGCCCCAACACCACCACACCCGCACCTGCTGCCCCTCGACCCTGGCCCTGCCACCTCAACATGGCCGCGGCACCCACCTCAACCCCACCGACCTGGCTACCTCGACACAATCACCACTGCCACCTTGCTACCACGGTTCCACCAACGCTGCCCACCTTGACCCCACTCCACCGGCGCCGTCTCGACACGGCCTCCACCGCCACCATGACGCCGGCATGGCCATCGCCACCCACCGTGTTCGGCCGACCCCCGCCTCATCGGCGCCATTTTGACACGGCCGCCACCGCCACCTCAGACGCCGGCATGGCCATGGCCACCTACGGCGCTGTTTCGACATGGCCGCCACCACCTGACTCAACACACCACACCGGCATGGCCGCCGCTGCCACCTCGCCGTTGCATTGCACCTATCCCCACCCCACCTGTATTAATAGCTACCTGTAGTAGTCATAATATATATATTTGCATAAATCCTATTCTGTCCAATCCCTGTGTGAAAAGCAAATTATTTAAGATAGTCTTAATACTGTCTTATCAGGTCTTGATTGACTTAAATTGTACTTATATCCTAACCTGACCATGGGCCCATCTTACTCCTTAAGACCTTTAAGTGCTGATTCAGAGCTATCCTAAGCTTCTAATGGCATTAAGGGCATTAAGTTACTGCCATTAAGGCAGGTTAAGAAGGCGACCTTGCTTAAATTGCCTTAGGAAAAAATGACCTTAAAATGGCCTTAGGATCATGTTAAGGCCTGATTAAGAGCAATTAAGTACTTTTAGGTTTTCCTGATGACTATAATATTCTGAAAGGCCATATATGGGTGGGAATATTTATGTCAGCAATATATTGACCACCTACGGGACGCTACTTTCGAAAAAACCCTTATAATGTCTGTAAGGATTGCCGGACTTGCATTGGATCGCTACCGGACAACTACATGTAATGCCTTATCAATGGTATAGTGTTACCAGATCATGACCAAAAATATATATTGTCCGAGCTCTTGTCCGAGCTCCACTTGTACTTTACGCTTTACTTAATTGTGTTATTTACATCTTTTGTTTTCAGAGTCTCGCCTCTGTCAGATTCGAACTCACAACCTCCAGGTCATCTCACTAGTGTTACTACTACACCACCTGTGTTAGTAATACATGTTCCGATCTATCCTACTTAATTAGAAAGGCAGGATATCATTCACTTGCGCACCCAACCTTCGTGCAAGCCTCCATGACTCGGAATGCTTGTGCTTGTGGGGTCAACCACTTCCGCCCTCACCGCTATCGTCGTCACCGCTACCCGACGCCACCATTTTAGCTGTTGTGGTCGTCGTGGTGTCGTCAGCTGCGGCGTCAGCACGTCATCCTCAAAGTCCGAGCCCAGCTCGTCAAGACTCAGCGGACTTGGCTTGTGCGCGATGTGCCCGCAGCGATCGCACAGGACGTTTCCAGAGAGGAATGAGTGCGTGTCAGCCATGCATGGGCCCTGTTGCTGTGCTGCGGTGTGTGTGATGGACGCATTGGATCGCACGACTTTGAGCACATGGCGGATGGCAAGTTTGCCTTGCGATGGGGCGGGGGAGTTGGGCAGTGAGCGAGGCAAGTGGCAGTGGGTTGCCGGCCTCGTGAGACCTCGTGCGCATATCAGCTTCTGGGATCATGATAAGGGAGGACCTGTGGCACGCTCACATTTGCAATGCTGGGAGGGTGATCTTGTCACAGAAGGAGTGCAGCGGACGCAGCTTGGTGCTGCGTTGACCGACTGCTCGCTGCCACTGTTGTTCAAGTTGCCGTCATTGTAGTTGTTGTCGATATCCGAGTCGCACTGGCACTGGCAGTAGTTGCAATAGTTGTTGTCGTGCTCACTGTCTCATTGTCATGGCTGTTGTCCTATCACCGGTCCTCGTTGGTTATGATTGTCATTGTGTGCTTGTTGGAAAACATAGCAAAGATGGTGGGTCACGCAGCTCAGGCTGGCATTGGCGGCACTGGCACGCCCCCCATCGCTGCTGTGGTTGCAGACTTGCAGTAGGTCCCGTAGGGCTGAGGGCTTAGCCTGCATTCTGTGCGTTGGCAAGGCGCTGGCAGCAGCAGCAGGCTAGCAGGTAGAACACAGATGGAGGCGCACCTTGTGAAGGAGTCAATTCCGATTGGGAAGGCAATGGTGACGTGTGCAAGCTGACCCTCCGAGTCGAACTCAACGCCATGATCAGGAATGGTAGGAAAGGAGTGGGAGTGGAGGAAGAGGGGAAGCGATGCATAGCCATAAGTCTGCCAGTGGGAACCAAGACTGGTGACTCGGACTTGGACGAGACTGCAAACGAGCATGGCTTGGGGATGACTGTGACCGTCTTGAATTTATGGAGGGCGATGTTACGTTTGGCCCGGAAGTGGACACTGACGTCAAGGGTATGACACCGTGTCAGCAGTATATCGTCATGGACTTGTAGGATCAGTCAGCCGGGTAAGCTCCAGCGCATGTGATTGTGTACGATAACGGATCGGATCATGACTCGGAATGTGACTCATACTAGGATAGCTGTACTAGGGTTCACGGTACTTACGCTATTGGCTAGTACGGATTGGAGCGGCGCTTGAAAGCTCGCGCGTAACTGTATAAGAAGAGACCCGCGAAGACCAAGAAGAGCATCTTGGTCTTCTTCCAATACCACTATCAGTTCGTCGCTCTATAGGGATCTCCCCCTTTAATGGACTATCCCCTCGACGCTGTCTATCACCAAGTCTTCTTATATCTCAACGAACGCGTAGCATCCCCGTATTGCACCCTCTACATCATCGACCACAACACTTGGGACGAACTCGAGATATCCGACACTCCTCCCATCGGCCTACATCAAGGAGACGATCTCCACGCGTATCGAGGGCTAGCAGGAGAGTTATTCCCACACCCTCAGTTCTACCTGCAGAGCAGAGTCAACCGTCTCTTCTACCCTCTCGTTAGATTCGCCACACTCCGAGAAGCCTAAGTCAGGCAAACGTCCGTGGTAGACGTAACATTAAGACCAAGATCCACCGTGGCCAATCTCAAGACAACCAAGGACTACTGGGTACCATTCAGACCCTACTACATCGACAGGAGAGGAGAACGAAACGTACCCAAAAGATACCTACAATCCGCATTTTGGAAAGACGACGCGGAAGATCCAGGCTACGTGACCTATTACTATAACCGACAGAACCAACAGCAGATCATACCAGTAGAATTCAACTTCGAGAACACCTGCTGGACCGAGATCAAGTGGGACGACCTCCACAACAAATACCAAATAACACGACCCGCAACTTCCAGTCTCAACCTCGATATCACAGTCAACAACGTAGTAACCAGAGACCAGTGGGGTACCATCGACGGACAAGAAGAAGAACCAGCCCGATCCCCCACACCCAAGACCCCAGCACAGTCCCCCTCACTCGCAAGCAACCCCGAAGAAATTCGGATCATCAAAGACGAGACAGAAGAAACCACCCTAGAGGAAATTGCTAAGTCCATCCCCACCAACATGTCTCAAACAATCACCCAGGAGACCCACGCTAGGACAGCACTGTTCAAAGGACCAGAAAACCCCGGACCTCCCGGAGGAGACCCGGAAGACAGAAACCATGGAGGAGGAGGAGGAGGAGACGACGAAGGACAACCCATCAACATCGTTCAGGCTCCCAATAACGTGACCACCGACAAATTCATAGGAAAAGAACCAATGGTGTTCGCAGGAGACCGCGACAAGGCAGAAGCATTCCTCACACAATGGAAACGATATGTAGGAGTCAACTTCGCAAACCGAAGCCTACAAATCCCCTACGTCAAAGCAATGATGTTCCTCACTTACATCCAAGGACCATTAGTCGACGAATGGACCACAGAGACCCAGAAATGGCTCGACGGACACATCAATCGATACGACACATGGCTATGGGCAGGAGTAGAACTTGCCTTCAAACGGCAATTCCGCGACAACATGGAGCAGGAGAGAGCCAGACTGGAGCTGGACAGAGGGTTCCGAATGACGGGAACCGACATAGACGGCTACGTCACTAAATTCGAAAAGCTGGTCCGACAGGCTGACTACCATCTAGACGAACCCCTGGTGCTGGACAAATTCACCAGAGGACTACCACTAGACCTCTACTGAAACGCATACCAGTTCCACAGCCCCCACACCTACCAACAGTGGAAGACCGCAGCCATCGAGCAACAGAAGCGTTACATCCACATGAAGGCCAGAACGGACGGATTCGGAAGACAACCACAAATCAACGCACGCCCAAAACAAGGACAACCAGCACGCTTCCAACCCCCCACAAGACAGCAAGGGTGGCAGCAATACCGCAACCACCCAGACGCAATGGATACTACCCCGGGAAGAATCCGCGCTAGAGTCGCAGGATCCGAAGAAGCAAACCCTAACAACCCCCAGGAGTGGAGAGACTACACTCAAGGGCGACCACCGTTCGCACCTCGAGGAGGATTCCTAAGCAGGGGACGTGGAGGACGAGGCATATTCAATAGCAGGGATGTTACCTGCTACAACTGCAACCAGAAGGGTCACTTCTCACGAGAATGTACACAGCCACGCCAACCGCGCAACCGCGGAACACTCCAGGGAAGAACTGCCTACATTGAAGAGGTACCATCCGCGCCGCAGAGCGTCGCAGGAGAACCACTCATCAACCTCGACGAGCCCGCACAAGTAAACAGTGGCACCACTTCCCAGCAGCGAGTAGAAGACATAATGGGCAGGATCGCGAACCTAGAGGAAGAAGGAAGGGAAATGTTCGCCAGGAATATGGCAGGGAATCCGGATTTTCAGGACGCCTGAACCCAACGGCCTGGGTGAGGGCAGTCAATTGTAACTCGTCATTTATAACGCGCTATCGATCTATGCATGTCCCAGT
This sequence comes from Lactarius sanguifluus, assembly GCA_021527775.1. Taxonomy (NCBI): domain Eukaryota; kingdom Fungi; phylum Basidiomycota; class Agaricomycetes; order Russulales; family Russulaceae; genus Lactarius; species Lactarius sanguifluus. The sequence continues at coordinate 41,747 of JAKEYF010000194.1, read as the reverse complement.
TTCGATCCGCACGAGCTACTTTATGGCCGAAAGAAAAGCACTAGTCGACTCCGGAGCAACCGACAACTTCATACACCCGGACTTCATCAAACGAATGCGCCTAGGTACCAAAGAACTAGAGCGCCCACGAAACATCTGGAATATAGATGGGACACACAACAAAGGGGGGAAATCACCCACTATATAGACCTGAACATCCAAACTGACAGCAAGCAGAAGGATATCAGGTTTCTAGTAACCAACGTAGGGGGAGAAGACATTATACTCGGATACCCCTGGCTAGCCACATTCCAACCCAGAATCCAATGGGCAACAGCAACGCTGGACACCAAGCAATACCCCATCATTATACGAACGACAAACCCCCGATGTAATAACCTAACAGAAATACGATGACTCATCACCCAGTACACGGATAACACTAACAATCAGATATACCGAGAACTGGAAGAAGAATCGATCCCCATACACCTACGAACTACCGCAACGGAAATGGCAATATCGGCACAACAATACATGGAGAAAAAGGAAATACCAGCGGAATACCAAAGACACGCAAAAGTATTCAGCGAAGAGGAATCCCACAGATTTCCCCCTTCCCGACCATGGGACCACACCATAGAACTCAAACCCGACGCACCGGACACGATCGACTGCAAGATATACCCGGTAAACCAGGCAGAGGACAAAGCACTAAAGGAATTCTTGGATGAACAACTGGCAAAAGGATACATACGACCCTCCAAATCTCCGTACGCATCCCCTTTCTTCTTTGTCAAAAAGAAGGACGGAAAACTACGCCCGGTACAGGACTATCGAACCCTGAACAAATGGACCATACGCAACCAATACCCACTCCCGTTAATCCCAGAACTAATCGCAGACTTGAGTGGCGGGTGGATATTCTCCAAATTCGACGTATGATGGGGGTATAACAACATACTGATCAAAGACAGAGACCAGGGAAAAGCGGCATTCAAAACCAAACACGGATTCTTCGAACCACTGGTAATGTACTTCGGAATGACCAACTCCCCATCCACATTTCAGACAATGATGAACCACATATTCAAACCCCTCATCGAATACCACGAAACCAAAGGGACAATAATCTGAGTATACATGGATGACATCGGAGTTGCAACCGTCTCAACAGAACAAGCGCACACCAAAGCAGTGCACGACATACTGGACCTACTGGAACAACACGACCTATACCTGAAACCAGAGAAATGCACCTTTCACTCTTCTTCCCTCGATTACCTGGGGGTAATCATTGAAAAGGGGGTGATCCGCATGGACCCCGTCAAAATTTCAGGCATTAAAGAATGGCCAACTCCAAAAACCGTAAAGCAAGTACGATCATTCCTGGGATTCTGTAACTTCTACCGTGCTTTCATCAGAAATTTTGCCACGCATGCACGACCCCTCAACAAACTAACCCGAAAAGACACGGAATGGCAATGGGGAACGGAACAACAACAAGCGTTTGACAAACTCAAAAGCCTGGTAACAAGCGAACCAGTACTCAAACACCCAGAACTAGACAAACAATTCGAAATGGAAGTAGACGCCTCAGGATACGCAGTGGGAGCGGTACTCCTCCAACGAGACACAAACAACAAACGACACCCCATTGCATTCTACTCGAATACTTTGAACGCGGCCGAAAGAAACTATGACATCTACGACCTAGAACTCCTTGCAATTGTAAAAGCCCTACGCAACTGGCAACAATACCTCGCCGGGTCACCACACAAAATCAAGGTATTCTCCGACCATATGAACCTGTTATACTGGAGATCCCCGCAAAAGATTAGTAGACAAGTGGCAAGGGAAGTACTGGAACTATCCGAATACGACGTCGAGATTCACCACATCAAAGGCACAGCGAACGGACGAGCGGATGCTCTATCACGACGACCGGACTACGACCAAGGAGAGAACGACAACGAACACGTCACGGTGCTACCAGACCACATCTTCGTCCGAGCAAATATCATCGACACCACAGAAAACCCCACTCGCACAAACCCGACAATCGACATCCTAGAAATGGGAACGACGTACCCAGTATACACCCAGGATGAACCAACGATCAAAAAATGGGTAGACCCGCACAAGCTTAAAAGAATCGAAGGGACGTGGTACAAAGACGGAAGACGCGTGGTAACAGGAGACCTACACGAACAATGGCGCATTATCCAAGTACATCATGATCCACCAGTACACGGACACCCAGGGATCAACCGAACAATCAAAATGGTAGAACGATACTACTGGTGGCCGGGCCTACGGCAAGAAACCCAGGATTACGTCAAGGGATGTGCCGACTGTCAGAGAATCAAGGTTAACAACCGACCCACGCGAGCCCCCCTACAACCAATATTCCCTAAACCGGAAGCAACCCCATTTCAAACCATAGCACTCGACTTCATCACCAAATTACCACAATCGGAAGGATGCGACTCGATACTGACAGTCACAGACCACGATTGCTCCAAAGCAGCTATATTTATCCCATGCCTAGAAGAAATCACGGCAGAAGGAACCGCAGCCCTGTACGTAAAACACATATTCACCAGATTCGGACTACCGTCGCGTATCATCAGTGACCAAGACCCCCGATTCGCCTCCAAGTTCGTAAGAGAACTGTGCAAGATACTAGGGATCGAACAGAATATCTCTACAGCTTACCACCCACGGACGGATGGACAGTCAGAACGCACCAACCAGTGGCTGGAACAATATCTCAGGTTCTGGGTCAATGAACGACAGGATGACTGGATCAAGTACCTCCCAATGGCCGAATTCACGCACAACAACTGGCCCAACGAAGCAACAAAGGAATCCCCTTTCAACCTCCTTATGGGATACAACCCGCGAGCCGATTGGACAGACCGTCCTTCACCGATCCCGCAAGTGGCACTACGCCTGAAACAGTTCAGAGAGGCTAGAACGCGCGCCCAGGAACTGATGATCAAAGCGCAGCAGGGGTGGATCAAACACAAAGATACACCCAAATACCAAATTGGGGACTTAGTATGGTTAGAAGGGCGCCACCTACGTACCAACCAACCAACCACCAAGCTTGCGCCCAGAAGACACGGCCCGTTTAGGATCACCCAGGTGATGTCCGCAGTCAATTACCACCTAGAACTTCCCATGCAGTGGAGCATCCATCCCGTGTTCCATACAGATCTTCTGACACCGTACAAAGAAACTCCCACACACGGTCCCAACTATCAGCGCCCACCACCGGAATTGGTAGGAGGAGAGGAAGAATACGAAGTCTAGAAGATTCTAGACTCTTGGCGGCTCGGCAGAACCAAGAAACTGCAGTATTTGGTAAAGTGGCGCGGATACCCGGATTCCGATAACCAATGGGTCTCGAAGGATGACGTCTTCGCTGATGAGGCGATAAGGGAGTTCAAACATTTGAACCCCGCCAGGGAAGTGCATATAAGCATGGGGAAAACCCAAGAGACGTCCCCATCTCCTTCTCCCTCTATCCCCCACACTCATGTCCCAATCCCCAGTCCAAGTTCACTATGTCCTCGACGACCTGCTCCCCATCTCAGTCCAGCCTACCCTCATCGTACAGGACGCCCCAACACTATCACCCATGTCGCTTCCCCAGCCCCTTCAACCAGCAGGAAGTCGTCCCTCTTCCCCTGTACCATCCCTCCTTCCTTCGCCAAGCCCTACAGCCGTACATTCACGGTCCCCTTCAGCGCAAGGTTACATCCCGACGCAACCTCCGTCCCGTCAGGACCAAGCTACAGTACAAGAAGATCGAGAGTACGACCGGTACTTGTCGGAGGAGCATTGTCCTCTCAACCGCCACATCACGTATGGGACTCACCTCACCATTACTCACGACGAAACCCCGCCGGTATGCAACACTGACGGGAGACCAATGTGTGCTCCGAAAGCTTCTCGACCCGCGCTCCGCCGATATCAGGCGGAGGAACACAGTCCGGTTTCCCAATCTCAGGTGGAAACTCCGCCACCCCACGGATACCAACACAACAGGGGAGTCCATTACATCCCCTTTCAGATACGAGACGCTCAGGGGAGGCTGCACCCAGCTCGCTATACGCAGCTCGTCTTCACGGCGGACCCCTTCGTCCTTGCCTACCGACAGGGCAGCGACCAACAGTACAGGAAGTCCGTACATGCCGCGCCCGACTACGACCACCTGAGCCCCACGCCCTACACCGACGACGACCTGATCTTCCTAGACCAGGACAGCAGCTATCGCGAGTCGGTCGACGCCGCCCTCTTGGGGATGAAGGACCTCTCGGTCACAGCGGAGACACACCGCTACCGATGTCTTCAGGCGGGATACGCGGCCAAGGAGGAGGAGTTACGCAAGAAGGTGGAGGAGCTCGAGAAGATCGGGATTACTCGACGCCAGTTGTTACGGTTTCGCCTTCGACCGTCCCTCGAACACCCCACGGAAAGACCCCGAACACCGCTAGGAGGAAAAGCGCGGAAGAATACGCGGAAGAAGAGGCTGAAGTAACAAAGATTGTGGCTGCCCATGCCCAAGAAAGAGCTAAGTCTCCCACGCAATACTACTACGAACCCGGTAGCGCTCAAAGAAGTGATCCAGAATACTGGGAGTAGCGCACGTGATCTTAGCGCCCGCCCGTCACGTGACCCTGGCACGTGACCTGGCTAGACCCGCACCAGAAGGGTCCAGATGAGCTTGTGCCTGGACCGGCCTAGAACGCCTCGTGTTTGTGACTCATATCGATCGTGCCTGGACTTTGATGGCTGTATGCCTCATGTTCCCTTATCTCTGACTCGTGCCATGCGTGCCTTACGCCATTGGCTGACCGTTATCTCTGACGTAGTTGTGACTCATTCCTAGGATCCGTATACTAGAGTTTCGGAGTTCCAAGCTGGGGTTCAAACCTCCTTGGATGTGTATAAGTAGAGGGGCTTATGGTCGCTGAAGACCTAAGCTTGACTTCTTGGATTGTCCACCCATTTGTACTGCCATTCGTTGGCTGTTGGTTCATTTGGCTCTGCATTGCAATAGACGGCTGTCTGCCTCTTTGCCTCTCCTAGTCCTTAGCCGTGCTCCAGTGTGCTGTCTTTGCCGCTGTCTGCTATCCCTTCCTTTCCCGCTTATCCTCGTCGCTGGCTGTCTGTCGCGACTCCTCCCCACTACATCATTGGCCGGTTGTCTATCGCCTTTGATCGTCTTTTACTCTTTCTGGCCATCACCGCCGTCCATATCCTTTGGGCAACGCTATTACGTCTCACTTGTGAGCTGATAGCCGAACGAGTACGTGAAGTCGACATCCTCTGTGATCGTTAGGTCCCGCTAGTAGCCTTGCGCAGTCCGCAAGAAGGAACGTCCGGTGGAACGTTACACCAGTGCGTACTGCGATTGGAACGCGCCAACGCCATCAAGCGCATCAAGGACGAGAGGGACTCTTATCGCCCCGGAGCAGAGGAAGGGCAGCGCATAGCCACCATAAGGGAGGTCTTAGAGCGCGGTCGGTCTGGAGCCCGATCCTGAAAAGGGGGTGATGTTACGTTCGGCCCGGAAGTGGACACTGACGTCAAGGGTATGACACCGTGTCAGCAGTATATCGTCATGGACTTGTAGGATCAGTCAGCCGGGTAAGCTCCGGCGCATGTGATTGTGTACGATAATGGATCGGATCATGACTCGGAATGTGACTCATACTAGGATAGCTGTACTAGGGTTCACGGTACTTACGCTATTGGCTAGTACGGATTGGAGCGGCGCTTGAAAGCTCGCGCGTAACTGTATAAGAAGAGACCCGCGAAGACCAAGAAGAGCATCTTGGTCTTCTTCCAATACCACTATCAGTTCGTCGCTCTATAGGGATCTCCCCCTTTAATGGACTATCCCCTCGACGCTGTCTATCACCAAGTCTTCTTATATCTCAATGAACGCATAGCGTCCCCGTATTGCACCCTCTACATCATCGACCACGACACTTGGGACGAACTCGAGATATCCGACACTCCTCCCATCGGCCTACATCAAGGAGACGATCTCCACGCGTATCGAGGGCTAGCAGGAGAGTTATTCCCACACCCTCAGTTCTACCTGCAGAGCAGAGTCAACCGTCTCTTCTACCCTCTCGTTAGATTCGCCACACTCCGAGAAGCCTAAGTCAGGCAAACGTCCGTGGTAGACGTAACAGCGAGGTGGCCCAAGCGTAATCCCCCTCGTTGACGGACAGTATTCGAGTCTTGAGAAGTCGTTATAGTGGCCTTGATAGTGACAGTCGGCGATATCATGATGATGATGATTGAGGTATAACTTGAACGTCCGGGCCCAGGTCATCGGTTAATGATGTGTCATCTGAGTTGGTGCCCAAACTATGTATACTCGCATGGCATTACCGTGATGGAGCAACGCTTGCCATCAACGAGAAATCTTGACGCCCTTTGTTGCATAACTTTGTAAGGGATTTAGTTTTGATAAATAGACAATACAATCCCATTATAATGGCTAACAGAATGGGTTGTAATGGATTTCAATGATATGTGCTACGACGGGAATACTTCCGAGGATTGTCTTGAATAGGAATAATGTTGGCCACATACATTGGTTATGGAATTATTTTATGGGTCATATACGCTAACAAAATAAAATATTATCTATTGCCATATTGGAAGGTATTACATTCCACGGTCACTTTTACTGATGACATTTTTCCTGTTTTGCATGAAAGAACGGGATCGTGTTGTCAGTCTCTGACGATCTAAAGTAACCCACGGGCTAACCTGGCTAGGACAACAAAAGCCACACAGCAAGTTGGGGTTGGCACGAAGTGACTCTCCCTTCCATAGACAATATTGTGAATACCCTTCAAGTTCAGGGGCAGCAGCAACTCATATCTTTTATGCATGAGGGAAATTTCGTAGAAACATACACGAAACGATATAGATATGTAGCAAGAAAGGAGAAGTTGTGGTCACTGGACGTTACATTATGATCATTTGGGGCAATGGTCTGACAACAACTGTGCAATCACCCCGTGAATTGGGTGCTTTATCGACTGTGCAACCTGATACGGAGTCTGGTCTCCGTAATCCTTTGCATCTACATCCGCCCCGCGATCGATTAATAGCCGCACAGTTTCGATCGACCCCGCGAACGACGCGAGATGCAACGGCGTCGAATGGCTCTTGTCCCGTGCGTTGACGTCCACTCCACGGTCGATTAGCAGCCGTACAGTGTCGGTCTGCCCCCCAGACGACGCAAGATGCAACGGCGTCGAGTGGCTCTCGTCCTGTGTGTTAACATCCGCCCCATGCTCGATTAACAGCCACACGATTTCGGCCTGCCCCCCGGACGACGCGGGATGTAGCGGTGTCGTCGAGACGTTAGCATCCGGCCGCCTCGAGATTCGTAGTTCCATAGCGTCAGCCTTCCCGAACGAGGCAATATGCAATGGTGTCAGGTGGCGGAAGTCCTTTGCATCCACGTCCGCCCCGCGCTCGAGCAAAAGGCGCACGATTTCGATGTGACCGAATTTTGATGCCAAGTGCAACGGATTATGGCCGTCTTTGTTCGAAGCGTTCACATCGGCGCCGTGTTCCAGCAGCATCCGAACAACTTCTAGGTGCCCATTCGCCGCTGCCCAATGGAGTGGTGTCGACTCGGAGAGCCCATCCGCTGAGTTTGCATCCGCGCCATGGGAAAGTAGCCAATCCACGACGTCAACAAATCCTTCTAAAGATGCAGCATGCAATGGCGTCTGATAATCAGGGCCCCTGACGTCAATAGCTGCACCGTGCTCATAGAGTAGTTCTGCAACCCGGAAGTGTCGCATGTGCAATGCTGCCACCAGTGGGCTGTGATTAAGACCACCTATAGTATCAACGTACTGCGGATGTTCGGCGATGAGGTGGGCTGCCAAGTCATGGAACCCGAACAAGGAAGCGTAGTAAAGGGGGGTTGCGCGAGTCTCCTTTTTACCGTAATCTCTGAACAGGTTCCAGTCCTCGTCGATGTCACGGTTGCACAACAGAAGCCACGCGGTGAAATGTGGTCTGGCTGGGTCGAAAAGGCGTCGCATCCCGTCTTGCACGCGGGACGCCACACCCTCGAACTGTGCATGGCCTACCCAGTACTGTGCAGCATATTCAGCAAGAGGGGGGCGACTTTTAACCGGTTCGTTATTAACGCCGTTCCCTGACTGGAGAAGGACCCCTAAACAAGCCTGGGTGATGGTCGTGTGGGCTGACAGAAGAGAGACGTGAAAGCGTGAGACATCTTCATGTGAGGCGGCAAGGCGATCCGAAGTCAAGAACTCCTTCACCGAAAGATGAGCGAATTGTACGACGCGGGTACCGAAATCGTGGTCATAGTCGATGTCGATCAAGCCGAAGCACATCGACAGGACGGCTTGTTCGCCATCGCACCGCCAGGCCCTGTTCAGTTCTGGTATGCCCTCTTGAGCCCCGTCAAAGTCGAGCGCGAGAACTTCTGCAAGCTCTTCGACACGAAGTGGCCGAATCGCCACCACGAGGCATTGTAAAAGACGGTGGGCTTGAGATCGTTTAGCCTCCCCTATTTCCTTCAATACGCGCTTGTATTTCTCGTCTAAAGATTGGACACTCGATGGGAGGTCGGAAGAAGGATGGTCTGTCATAGTATTTCGTCTCGGCTGAGCGATGCCACCGCCGAGAAATGCATGAAGGCCCACCCAAACTTTTGAGCTGCTCAGAAAGCATCGCCATCGTCCTGTGTTTTGTATCCGCTTTCGAACTTTCATCGTTGGCGAGAAAAGGACCTTTGTGCCTTTACTATGAAAATCGGAGAAGATCATGATACTGACGGGTGCATACCGGGTATGACTGCGACCTCGACCTCGAGCTTCGAGTTTTGGAGGTAACTCGTCACCTCAGCGGGTCGGAGGGTATCTAGGGACTACGTGAAATGAAAGATCGATAACAACGCTCATATATGACCGCTACTCACAGTCCCATCGCCGGCCCCAAGAATTCGTCCCAAGTCGTCGTCGTGAACAAGGACCAAATCACAATGTGGCGCCCGCTGCAACGTCCACGTTAGAGCCAAGAGATTTCGAGTAGTGAGATTTTCACTTCAGCGATATATTCTAATAATACGTGTAGGGGATCCCGGTGCTTTGAAAACCTAGGTAAGGGTTACTAGGGCGTCAAAGAGAGTAATCTTACCTTGGTCAAACTGGGTATCGACACGACTTCCGTCTCCGGCTCGTCGTCACTCCCGCTTGGGTCTAGAGTAGGTTCCGCTGCTCCTTTCACCCTCGGAAATGTTTTGAGGGTACGTTTGACACGAAATCCTCGGACAAATATGCATTGATTCTCAGGTAAGTTCTAATGAAACACATCAGAACATTTCAGTATCCACGGGCAACTGTGATCTGCCCGCCACATACCTCACCGCTTGGGCCTTGATTGTGCACCGTCCCGTGAATACGGACGTTCGAAACTCCCCAATTGACGTTAGCGCCCAATGCATCGGCGACATCAACCTTGAGAGATAACTGTGCACCCGCCTGAACCTCATTGAAAGCAATATTCGTCCAAGATCTTGTGTGATGACACCCGGTGACTAAAATTATGTCTTCCATCTCTATCCCCAGTCCATGCACTTGCGTGAAGGCAAGCCACGAGTCAATATGCCTGATAATCCATTTGCGGAAATGATCCTGGCTAACAGTGTCCTCACGTCGAGCGATCACGGGAAAGGACAATACTGCGCCGCGCTTTCTTGTGCACGAGAACGAAACTTCCGCAGAGCCCATTGTCCTGGAGAGACGTCAATGATACAGCAAAAATTACGATGTGCAGATTGATTACGTTGCGGCGAGTACCCCGAATCCACCAGATATCATAGTAACCCCATAGGAGTAGAACGCATTGTGCGAGGGCCCCACGATTGATATGATTTGGCATACTGAGCCGAAGTGGTTCATGATCCGTCGGTACACCGAAAATTTCATGGGATGGATCTTCGGCCGGGAGTAGAGCATTGAATAGGCGGTGAAATCTGCCTTCGCGAATGAAACCGACATCGCCAACCCCAACAGGAGGGCTCCGTTCTCCTGGGTCCGGCTCCCACAGGGCGTGCCCGAAGCCAGGATACGCTTTTCCGAGTTCCTCACGATAAGTGTCATAGTGGTATGCCATTGAGGGATCAAGTATGCCGGGGAAATCCTGATAGATGATGACTCAGAGTCGACTCTTGGCACACCAACAAGGTATTTACAGCGGGTTGCATAACACCTGGCCCCTGCCTTTTTTAGCACACATACGGACATTCAAAACTGACATATTTAAGTGGACGGGGAAATTATCGAGAAATTGGGTTATCAAACGGAATTGGGGTTATGGAGTAGGGTATCTTGAAAAAATAGGGTTATAGAATGGTTATCCGTGTTGCTATGTTCGGCACCGTGCCACACATCCTCCACCCTTTCGTCGTCCCTTCCAAATCCTTCAACAATGGTACACCAGTACTCTAACGACATCAAGGACTTGGCCTTATCAATGTCCCTTCAAGGACTGCGTGACTAAGATATCCGTGAACTCACTGGGATCAGTGTACGGTCGCTCAAGAGGTTCTGCCAAACACATCGCAAGACGGGAGGCGTGCTCTCCCTACCACCAATCGACAATGGTCATGGGTGCGGGTGGGGAAAACCGCGCGGGTTTACCAGGACAGTAAATATTATGATGTACAGTAATGCTAGCTAGTATAATGCCCACTGCAGCGCCACTACACCGTCGTCGCGGTCACCCCATTTTCGTCGATATCGCCACTGTCGGGTTGTTGTCATGTTGGGGTGCCGCTGCCGTCGTGTTTGGGGGTAGGCGTGGTCAACCCTGCATTGGCAGGGCGCCGGTGGTGGTCGGTACTAGTTTGAGTCGTTCAGCTCTGGGCAGCATCAGCAAAGTCTTCTGTTTTGCCATCGCCGCACGGTCGTCGTGGTCGTGGTCGTCAGTCGTGGTTCACAGCGCATGTGGCTGCATTGGTGGGGGGGTTGCTGCCGCCGCCGCTATCGTCCTGGTGACACCAGTGAACGGCATACGCATGCACCGCCGTCACCGCCATTGTCCTCATGGTCGTGGCTACGGCTGGTAGTGGTAGGCGGCTATGGAGCCCGGAGGTGGCAAGTGATTGGTGTGCAGGCAAACCCTGCGCAAGCCAGCTGCTTCGATAGACTCGGATGGTGTTGTTGATAAGTGACCTGTGCGCACTTAGCGGCTCAATGGACACGCAGATAACGGACTGCTTTAGATAAGATATATTGGACTTATGTAGACTAGATTATTATGATCTTTACAATCTCGGACCTTCTTATCTATGACATCACTGTACAATGACATCATGGACTCCTCTGGACTCCTATTGTATTTCGTTCTTGTACTCATTCTCTTTGTTCTATCTTTATTGTGATGTCACTATGATATCATAGTCTAGCCTTTCATTGTTCTTTGCGCCCTTGTTCTCCTTCTGCACACTCCTTTGTGTCCCTCTGTAGAACAACGCTCCTTGTATTCTGTGACTCTATGTTACCTGTGTTGTACTAGTGTCACACCTCTGTATAGTATAAGTAGAGTACCCTGTACGCTCTGGCACCACACCAGTTCTCATCTGTTGTGTGCCAGGTATGTCTCCTCTCTTGTAATAACACCAGTTCTCATCTGTTGTGTGCCAGACTTCCATCTGCTTCACTTGCTTGACTATCTCTGTTGCTGCTTCAAGTACCACCCTCATATCTCACCACAGTCTACTTTGTCACTGTGAGTATGATCTCTATGTGTACTGTTCATCAGGTTATGGGCCCTGGTGCCCAAGCCACTCCACTTGGCTGGTCACTGTGTTCCTAGGATCACACACCAGGCTGAGGTCTGTCTGGGGACTCACCCTCCTTGCCCAAGCCACTGTGCCCTGAGGCGTCAGGTGCCAGTTGGTGAGGCCCCTCCACTACTATACACTGCCCAGTAGTCCTACTTTCATCCCTACTGTATTCCTAGCCCCTGCGCTATGCGCAAGGAGATTGGATCTGGTAGCCCCTTAATCCATATCCAGGTGTGCATGGCCCACTGGGCTGTGTATTGTGGAGCTTAGCGCCAGCTGTCTCTGGTGCTCCACACTGGGCGCAGGATCTCCTCACCATGGGAGTGTAAAACCTGGTTCAGACTCTGGGGGGTGTTCACCTTATGGTGTTCTGCAACCAGATACCTGCCTTGTAGCAGCAATGGGAAAGGATGCAGTAAAGCCTTCGGGCGATGAGGCAACCAACAGGCCGAGAAGGCTGAGGTAGACAGCCTTGGGCTCTGAAAGAACCATTCCACTATCCCCTCTGGTGCACTCTAGTGAGCCGTGTCTTAGACACATCCTGGCTGGCAGCTGGCTCCTAGTACGCGAAGAGGCTTCCACCCTGGGCGTAGCCCTTGTAACACTGGCATGTTAGTGGAGGCACATCTGTAAGTTGGGACCTGTCAAAAGCTGTCAAAAGCAGTTGGAGACCGGTCTCCAACCACTTTTGACAGCTTTTGACAGGTCCCAACTTTACAGATGCAGGACGCATTAGCATTCTGGCCTTACAGAATCACAGACAGGAGTAGCTACCCCCTTCACATCTTGCAACTGTTATGAAGCACTGTTGCTGACTGCTCCTCAGCGACAGATAAATCATCCCCATGTCTTCTGCCACACTCTTCTCGCACTGCCTCACCCACCAGTGCTGCCACCACTGGTGCGGCTGCAGGCGCCATGGCAGGAGGCTCTGGCCTTCCCCCCATCACTTCTGGGTCCACACCCTCCATGTGCCTCTCAAATGCGTATGGCACAACCTTCAGCATGCCTGCTGGCATTCACCTCGATCAGTTTGACGGCTCAAATTGGAATGAGTGGTCTGGGACACTTGAGGCCATCCTCACTCTTCATGAGGCTGAGGATGTGTTTACCTATCGTGCCCCTCCCTCTGGAGTCACTCTTGATGAGTGGGAATCTATCCAGCGCCGGTCTAAGGCGTACCTCCGCCTCTACCTCAAACCTGACGTCTACTCCCTCGTTTCCGATCCATATGCCTACCCCACCTTCACCTCGAAGTGGGAAAAGCTGAAGGACGTCTATGCTGGTGCTTCGGGCAGCACCACCATTTTTAATTTGTGGATCCAGTTAACTCAAGCCCGTCTCGACGACTCCGCGCCCATGGCCTCTCAGTTGGCCAAGCTCAATGAGCTGCGGGTCGGCCTTTCCAACGCACAGATGGGTGTCACTGACACCCAGTTCTGTCTTATTCTTCTCCATGCCCTGCCAGCCTCCTATGAGGTGTTGGCATCTACAATCCTTGCCAGTGGCGCCCCCACCAAACTCAAGCACGCTGAAATAATTGCGCGCATAGTTTCGGAGGAGGCGCGCCGCACTGGCCCCTCTGGGTCCTCCCTCAACAAGGCTGCCCCCATTAAGTCTAGCGGCGGCCGTAAGAAGAAGGACCATTCCCAATTGACGTGCCACTACTGTAACAAAAAGGGGCACATCAAGCCTGACTGCAGGCAGAGGAAAAAGGATGAGGCTGCGGGGAAGGCAAAGGACACTGGCAACAAGGCTGCCAACTCTCATGTATTAGTACCAACCACCGCCTCCATTAAGGAGGTCGATGACGAGCCCGCCATTAACTGGGCGGACAATTCAGTTGGTGTTGCCTTGTATGCTGCCTCGCGTGTGCGTTGGATGATGGACAGTGGTGCCACACACCACATCACACCACATCGGTCTGACTTCAAGGACTACACCCTGTGCAAAGGCGCTGTGCGCCTGGGTGATAAGTCCACAATCGACCAAGTTGGTGTAGGCTCCGTCGTCTTCACTACGAGCCAGGGCATTCCAATCACCCTAAGTAATGTGCTACACCTACCTCAGGTGAAAACACGCTTCTTATCGACGCGTGCTCTAGCACAAAAGGGTGCGGAAGTGGCCTTTGACAGTGGCTCATTTAAAATATCTGTCAGAAAAAGCTGTGTAGCTGTTGGCTACTTGGAGGACAACCTCTACTGGTTGGACGCTTCAAGCATTGGCCTAAATGCTCACATCAAAAGTGCCGTCACCACTCTTGATATCTGGCATCAGCGCATGGGACACCTCTCCCCTGCTGCTCTTAAGTCATACGGTCCCTCTGCCACTACTGGCATGGACATTGACAGCTCTACCACGCACACTGCTGTGTGTCGTGGGTGCGAGTTGGGTAAATCCACTCGTCAACCCTTCTCTGCGTCCTCCACCAAAAGGACAACCCGTATCTTTGAGATTGTACATAGTGACCTAGCCGGTCCAATGCAAACTCAGTCCCTACAAGGCTCCGCCTACACCGCCACCTTCATAGACGACCACTCCAAGCATGCAGTGGTGTACTTCATTAAGTCGAAGGATCAGTTTGTGAAGGTGCTGCAGATGTATTTGGCCTGGGGTGAAACCCAGACGTCCCATAAACTGCGCGCACTCCACTCTGACCGCGGAGGCGAGTACATGGCGAGCCAAGTACAGGACATTCTCAAGCAGAGAGGAATAGAGCATCACCTTACGATGCCAGGTTCACCACAGTCAAACGGGAAAGCTGAGCGGTTTAACCGCACCATTACGGATAAGGCAATGGCCATGCTTCACACAGCTGGCATGTCTAAAGGCTTCTGGGAGCATGCTATGAGCACTGCGGTACACATCTATAACCGCTCTCCCACCCGTACGCTCAAGTGGCGCACACCTTATGAGCTCTGGTACTCTGGCAAAGTACCAGATGTCTCTCATTTACGCATCTTTGGATGCAAGGGGTACATGCACGTACCCGCTGATAAGCGTCGCAAATTGGATGCGAAGGCCATTGAGGTCACGCTTATTGGGTTTGAGCCTGAATCTAAGGGCTATAAGCTCTGGGACCGCCAAACCCGCTCTGTCCGTTTGTCCAGGGATGTGACATTCGACGAGAGCAGCTTCCCGTCCCTACAGGGTGCTGAGACACACCCAACACCTACGCAAGTGGCCTCACCGCCACCACCTGTATCAGTGATTGCCGTACCTAGCACGTCGGCATTACCACCACAGCGAGCACCCTCCCCTGCACACTCTAACAGCAGTGAGGAGGAGGATATTGAAGACCTTCTAGACCCCAAACCAGAGCGCCCCCACACGCCACCACCACCTGCACCACCATCTCTCCCTGTTACACCTAAGCGTGAGCAGCCCACTCCCACTTCACCACCGCCGCGTCAAGGCGCAACGCGCATTATGCGCCATGTCCCTCCTCCCTCTCCAGACATGCCTGGAGGCTTTGAGGATCGCGCACAGCGTAGTCAGCTGTTGCGTGAAATGGACAATGCGCCTAGACGCTCTGCCCGTGCACCTGTGCCCAACCCTCGCTACTTCACGGCAGATAACACGGCCATGCGCGGCAGACGGCTGGGATATGCGGAGCTGTTAGCTGCAGCTTACATAGGTAGAGATCCTGCATCCTATGCAGAGGCCATGCGGTCTGTGGATGCAGATGAGTGGACAACGGCGTGCCAGTATGAAATGGACGCGCTCGCCAAGAATGGCACATGGGAGTTAGTAGATCTCCCGCCTAATCGTAAGGCAGTAAAATCCAAATGGGTCTTTAAGCTCAAGGCGGATGGCCGCTACAGAGCTCGCTTGGTGGCTAAGGGGTTTACGCAAATCCCTGGCATAGATTTTGATGAAACCTTCTCTCCCGTCGCACGATTCGAGTCGCTGAGATTACTTCTGGCGTTGGCCGCGCTGGAGGACTGGCACATCCATCAGATGGATGTCAAGTCTGCGTTCCTCAATGGCGTGCTTGACGAGGAGATTTACATGGAGCAACCACAAGGGTTCATCACCACTGATTCAGAGACGAAGGTGTGTCGCCTAGTCAAGGCGATATATGGTCTCAAACAAGCCTCCCGTGCATGGAACTTGCAATTCCATGGAGTGCTACTTGCACTCGGCTTTAAGCAGACGTTTGCTGATGCCGGCGTATATGTGTTGCCTCAACGAGAGGGGGATGGACCACTCTTCGTTATCGTTTACGTTGACGACATCACTATACTGGGTGCCTCTTTGGAGAGGATTAAGCGTCTTAAGTCAGATCTTTCTGAGCGCTATGAGATGACAGATCTCGGGGAGATAGAGTCATATCTTGGTATGCACATTGTGCGCGACCGCTCCCTCAGACGCATCGAAATAGACCAGTCTGGCTATGTCAAGGATGTCCTTGAACGCTTTAGCATGTCTGATGCCACTCCACACTCCACACCCTTGCCCGCTGGTGCTGACGAGCACCTTCATAAATATACGGGTCAGGCTACTGCCTCTGACATAACGCACTACCAGTCACTCATTGGTAGTCTGCTGTACGTTCAGATTGGTACTAGACCGGACATTTCCTTCGCTGTGTCACGTTTGGTGCAGTACGCAGCGAATCCTTCCCCCCAACATCTGCGGCTTGCGCAATATGTTCTGGCTTACTTAGTAGGCACTGTGGGCATGCGTATAGTCTACGATGGCGCCAGTGGAGACGGCCTTCATGGCTACTCTGATTCTTCCCTGGGTGACCAGGTTGATGATAGACACTCCACTTCGGGTTATGTGTTCCTATTAGTGTTACGATTTTTCCCCTTCACTCTGCCTGTTCCTTTTCGTTTCGTGACTCGTGTTCCGCGTCGACCTTCCATTGTACTTTTACGATACGATCCACTTCGATCCGCGCCTCGGCCCTTATCTCGCGCCTAGCGCATGACTGTTACGACGCCCTGTGGCGCGACTTCCAGAACCCGCTGACGACTTCTGATCCACGCGTCGTCCCGCGGGATTCCCTTGTTCTCGTTTCGTACGCTTCCTTTGTTAGCTCTCTAGGACCCGGATCCTAGGATCGCGCCATATGTTTGTCTCTGACAAACATCGTGTACTAGTATATAAGTCTCACGCTACCTAGCTTGTACGGTAGACTTGACTTCTTGTGTAATACCACACCGCTGTCGCCTCTCACGAACCGATCCTTTGAGTCGCACTTTCGCTTGACTCCCCCTCTTTGCTCGCCGTTGCGCTTGAGCTTGTCTCTGCTATTACCCCTTGTGTCCACGGAGGCCAAGTGGTACTTGTTCACCATCGAACTAAGTCGTAACTGACTTACTCCTCTCCCGTTACCGCCCGTGACTTAACCGAAGTACACGTCGTACTTAACGCCCCTGTGGTGGCGTTACATTAAGTCAAGTCTCTCACTGTGGCGACGCCTAGTCGCGCTCGATCCAGATTCCAGCCAGAGTACATCACTCGGCTCACAACCGACGAGCTCTCCGACCGTATCAAAGGAGCAGCTGTCTGGGCAGAAATCAACAACGTTGAAGGATATTACATCTTCAACCCGAAAAAGAAAGAGTATCACCAGATCCATTACCTAGAGGATAGACGTCTCTGGGCTTATATTGATTACTCGCCGAACGAACGAAGCTGGTATACTATTGGACCAGTACCGCTTGAGCTGAACGTCGGACCACTAAAGAGTCATAACCCGAAAGGGATTGACATTGACTCCGACCCTGATAATTCACCTAGTGTCTCCGTACCAACGACCACGTTCACCCCCTCTCTATTCGTAAACCCCCCAGACCTACCTGGTTCCCAACCTACACCCCAGTCCATGTCACAGACTCATGCCTCGGCCAGCACAACCCTTACCAGCGGAGGACCAGCTCCTTCTGGTAGTGGAGGCGCTCCTAGCGGCGGCCCGTCAGGTGGAGCAGCGCCTCCTGGAGGCGGAAGCGCAGCTCTTGGAGGAGGTCTCCCGAGTGGCGGCGCTAGTGGAGGAGGTGCGCCAGGCGGTGGAGGAGGCGGCGCAGGTGGCGGAGGAGGCGGGGGCGGTGGAGCAGGTGGCGCTCCTATTCCCCCCGCCGGAGCCGCACCAGCCGCAATCCCGCTCGCACCTGGAGGACACGGACGCTTAGGAGGGAACCCACCCCCTGAGTTTAACGGAGACCGAGAGAAAAGCAAGCAGTTCATGCTTGCGTTCAACTTATACCGAGAAATGAACCCCACCGTCGACCAACTCGCTATCCCCTACCCCCGCGCAATGACCTTTCTGTCCTACATCCGCGGGCCCCTTGTCGACGACTGGGTCACAGAGCAGTTCGCTTGGCTTGAGGACCAGCGAAACACAGGAGTCTTGATGACTGAGATGAACCTGTGGAACACCGTCCGTGATCGGTTTATGCAGTCATACACCGATACGGCGGAACGAACAAAAGCCCGGAAGAGTTTGCAAACTCTAACTATGAAGGGCGAAGATATCGACACCTACGTGGCTACGTTTTCCAACCTAGTCCACAAAGCCGGGTATAACCCCGATGAAGCCACGACGCTGGACATGTTCCAGGATGGGCTTCCAGACCAGTTAGTAATCAACGCCACACGCTTCCAGCACCCGATCACATGGGATGACTGGAAGGCGGCCGCTCGTCTACAGCAGGCTGAATACCTGGTTTTAAAGGATCGCCTGGGAAAGAACAGATCCCAGCGCGGAAAGAAGAGCGGACACAGCCGAGAGCAGTGGGTCCAGGCTCTCAAACAGAACCGAAACCCTAACGCCATGGAGATTGGACGCACCCGAGCCTCCGTGGCGCTTACCGACGGAGACCGGGCCCAGCTTCAGAAGGAGGGACGATGTTTTAGATGTCGTGCTCAAGGGCACATGTCGCGTAACTGCCCACAAAAGGGAACGCGCGCGGCTACTACCTCCTCCTTCGGATCCCCCTCCTTTACCCCGACTCCAGA
The DNA here is from genome assembly GCA_021527775.1 of Lactarius sanguifluus. NCBI lineage: Eukaryota > Fungi > Basidiomycota > Agaricomycetes > Russulales > Russulaceae > Lactarius > Lactarius sanguifluus. Next base: position 22,927 of record JAKEYF010000194.1, on the reverse strand, counting down.
CGTACCAACTCCCACCATCACTACTGTCGCCGTATCTTCTAATCGCGTACTTTCGAATGAAGAACAGGCGGATGCGCAGATCGCTGCGATGAAAGCGCAGACGCAGGAGGTCAGGGACCTCATGGTGGACAAACTATTCGGGAAGGAGGGTTTTCCCGACGCTTGAACCCGGCGGCCTGGGCTAGAGCGTTAAATCTCAACGTGTACACTAGCAGATATCGATCCATGCGAATCCCAGTTTTGTTTAAATCTGCACACACAACGGCCGAACGACAAGTCCTAGTGGACTCAGGAGCAACCGACAATTTCATTTGTTCGACACTGCTCAAACGACTACAAATATCTACCAGAAACGTCACGCATCCCATCCGCATCTGGAACGTGGATGGGACAAACAATCAAGACGGAGAGATCACGCAGTACACTGATCTCACCGTAAGAACAGGGAAAGAGACCAAGACGCTTCGCTTCCTGATTACGAACTTAGGAAGAGACGAAGTGATCCTCGGATACCCCTGGTTCACGGCCTTCGAGCCACAGATACGATGGGGAGAAGCGACGTTGAATGAGGATTTTCAACCAGTCGTTATTTCCAGCCTTCATCTGTCAGACGAAGCCACGCCCATGGAAGCATCCATAAGGGCGTTGGAGACGTATGAACTTGACGAGGAGGCGTGGGAACAGCTCGTAGATGACGAGCGAGATCCCTGCATCACATTCTTACGAAAGACAACGACCGCCTCGGAGTTAGCTCAGCGCGAGGCGGCAAAAAGACCTGAGCGCACCTTCGAAGAACTGGTACCTGCGGAGTACCGGCGACATCATAAAGTGTTCAGTGAAGAAGCATCCCATCGATTCCCCCCCTCGCGGGTGTGGGACCACGCCATCGACCTTCTCCCAAACGCTCCGCTAGCGCTAGACTGTAAAGTGTATCCGCTGGCACCAAACGAAGAGGAGGCGCTCACTACGTTCCTCACTGAACAACTGGACAAAGGGTATATCAGACCCTCTAAGTCCGCTTACGCATCGCCGTTCTTCTTTATCAAAAAGAAGGATGGGAAGCTGAGACCCGTCCAAGACTATAGGCGGTTGAACGAGATCACCGTCCGAAACCACTACCCCCTTCCCCTAATCCCCGAACTCATCGATCGCATACGAGGAGCCCGATTGTTCTCTAAGCTCGACGTAAGATGGGGCTACAACAATGTACGGGTCAAATCGGGAGATGAACATAAGGCAGCATTTAAAACGAACCGAGGGCTATTCGAGCCCCTGGTCATGTATTTCGGCCTTTGCAACTCCCCGTCGACCTTCCAAGCGATGATGGATTACATTTTCCGGGACCTTATCCTGCTCGGCCTTGTGATCGTCTATATGGATGACATCCTAATCGCCACCGCCCTCGACCACGCCCAACACCGAAACGTACTGCATGAGGTACTGCGCCTCTGCGAAGAGCACGATCTATATGTCAAACCGGAGAAGTGCGAGTTCGAAGTGTTGGAAATCGAGTACCTCGGACTCATCATCGGGCACGGGAATGTCCGGATGGACCCCGTTAAAGTACGGGGAGTCCTAGAATGGCCAGCTCCGAAGAACCTCAGGGAAGTGCGCGCCTTCATCGGCTTCTGCAACTTCTACAGGCGATTCATCCGAGGATTCTCCACCCTTGCCCGCCCGCTGCACGACCTCACAAAGAAAAACACCCCCTGGCATTGGGACCAGGACCAACAGGATGCGTTCGATAATATCAGACGAAGCATCGGCAGAGAACCTACACTCCTTTTCCCCGACCTCACGAAACCATTTGAGCTCGAAGTAGACGCGTCCAACGTAGCCCTTGGGGCAGTGCTTAATCAATTGGGACCTGATCAACACATGCACCCAGTCGCGTTCCACTCTGAGTCACTAACGGAAGCGGAACGCAACTACGACATCTACGATAGGGAGCTACTGGCCGTAGTCAAAGCACTACGAGCCTGGCGTACCTACCTGGTCGGCTCCCCTCACAAGATCATCATCCATACCGACCACGCCAATCTGCAGTATTGGAAAGACCCCCGAAAGATCAGCCGGAGAGTGGCACGCGAGTTCTTGGAGTTATCAGAGTACGACTTCGCACTGAAGCACGTACCTGGAATAAAGAATGGTCGCGCGGACGCCCTCTCACGACGAGCTGACTATGAGCCCAACGAGGAAGACAACAACGATGTAATCGTCCTCCCCGCTGACCGATTTATACGCGCAACCCAGATGTCAATGCACGACATGGACATCTGGACACAGATAGCGCAAAACATGGACGAGAAAGCCGTCCTCACGTGGGTCGAACCCCACAACCTGAAAAAGCACCAGGGACTCTGGTGGAAAGGAGACGCTCTTGTTGTCGTGGGCGACAACGATCTTAAACGGGGGGTAATTACCTTTTTCCACGACACGCCAAGCATGGGCCACCCAGGAATCGCAAACACGCTAGAGCTGGTGCGACGCGACTACTGGTGGCCGAACATACGGAAGGACGTAGAAGACTACGTCAAGGGCTGTGCGACGTGCCAAGCCAATAAAATCAACCCCCACCGACAAAAGCCACACCTCTTCCCTATCACCACAGACCCCGATGCCGAACCATTCGAAGTCGTAACGATGGACTTCATCACGAAGTTACCCCCATCGAATGGATACGACTCTATCCTCACCATTACCGACCACGATTGTTCGAAAGCAGCCATCTTCATCCCGTGTAATGAGACGATTACGGCGGAAGGAGTGGCGCGACTCTACCTCCACCACGTTTACCCGCACTACGGCATCCCCCGAAAGATGATCACAGATCGAGACCCGCGCTTCACGTCCGCCTTCATGAAGGACTTGTGTAAGACGCTGGGGATCCGCCAGAACATCTCCTCCGCATACCATCCACAGACAGATGGGCAGTCAGAGCGGACCAATCAGTGGTTGGAACAGTATCTTCGCCACTGGAGTAACGTGCAACAGGACAACTGGGCGGAGGCACTCCCAGTAGCGCAATTCGCGCACAACTCGTGGCCAAACGCCACGACCAAGCATTCCCCATTCTCGTTGATCATGGGGTGGGAACCACGTACCATGTGGACGTCAAAACCCACATCAACTCCGTCCGTCGATCAACGACTGGAAGAGATGGGGGATAGGCGCCAGCATGCGCAAGACTGCATCAAACATGCACAAGAGCTTATGGCGAAGAGGGGGAAGACGCGTTTCATACCCTACCTGGAAGGCGCTCAAGTATGGTTGGAGGGAACGAACCTCCGGACCTTCTACCCCACCGCAAAGCTCGCACCAAAACGCCACGGACCGTTCCGAATCAAGAAAGTCTTATCGGCGGTCTCATACGAACTAGATCTTCCGAAGACGTGGAAGATACATCCCGTGTTCCATGCGAACCTCCTTACGCCATATAAGGAGACGGAACTCCATGGAGCTAACTTCACGCGACCTCCACCTGACCTTATCGAAGGAGAAGAAGAGTTCGAGGTGGAGCGCGTATTACAATCTCGCCTTCATGGCCGAGGGCGTAAACTTCAGTTCCTGATTCAGTGGAAGGGATTTCCCATGAGTGACAGCTCGTGGGAACCACTTGATAACGTCCGCCACGCACCTGACCTAATCGCCGAATTCTATCGGCAGAATCCTACCGCCGAAGGGGCTGGACGAAAGATATAAAGGACGCACCTCCTTCGCCCACTCTCGCCACCTATGATCATCCCCGGAAACCTCATGTCTGATACACCTATCGTCTCCACTGTGCCCGTCCGCCCCCCGTCTCAAATCATCCTCGAAAACTTGACCATACCGTCTCAAGAAGCTGGTATCCCGGATATGGGAACCAACGCCTATACTCCTTACTCGCGAATCATCACTCCTCCCCCACTGCCTGAGTTGACGATCGACCCCGAAACCTCACTAACCACTATTGCCGAACCACCCGAGTCATCGGGGTCCTCTAAGTCAACGTCTCCGCCACCACTCGTCTCACCGCCGACACTCAGTACTCTACACCAATCCTCACTCCCGCTCCCTCCTTTCCCGCCTGGGATTGACCACGTGTTCACTCCCATTGCCACTGTTGAGCTCGCCGTCCCGGACCCACGCTACGCCCTCCTTGATGATGAAGACCCAGACACATCAGGAGAGCCGGGCATTCCCTATTTCCCGAACGACCCCACCTCCCCGCGCTTCTACCCGCTCATGATTGGCGAGCCGGGAAAGAAGGAGGTAGCGCGGTACATATATTACCGCAAGGACTACCAGGAGGTGGTAGGGACGATGGGGAAAGGGGAGCCATGCTACGTCACGTCCATCTACCTACGCACCACCACGGCTAACCAACTACCCCAACACGTGACGGACCAACAGATAGACCTCTTCCATCCCCACGACCCTCGCCGACTCGTCATTGACGAAGTCATCTCCTCCCTCCATTATCCCGCCCTCCACGCCGACGTCTCCCGCCTGCGCACATGCCTGGAAGCCCGAGACGCACTTAAGGTGCGACGGGACGACCTCCGCAGGCTGGAGGCAGAGGCCGTCAAGGACCAGTTTCACCTGGACATGAATATGTCCAGTGTAAGAAAGCGGTTGCAGTACGCCCGCATTATTCCCCTTATCAGCGACCGATACGTCGAGCTCATGACCAAACCCACACGACCTCGCCACTCCTCGATGCCGCTGCCCCTGCGCGCGGATGGACCTGGCGAGATGCCGCTGCCCCCGCGGGAGGGAGGACCCTGCGAGATGCCGCGCCTTCAAGGGGAAGGCGGCACGCGTCGTCGCAGGTGTTACGAGTGCAGGTCCAGGGACCACCTCGTAAGAGACTGCCCCGAGCGAGGACGACGGGACGCGTGCCAATGGTGCGGCAGTCTCGCCCATCGAGTAGACGTTTGCCTCATAAGGCGAATGTCCCCGATGTCCGCCCGATACGAGAATCCCACGCCGCGTACTCGCTGGTGTGGGAAGTGTCTCGACTGGAAGGCCACTCACGACGAGATCGATTGCCCTCAGTATGAGGGATGCCGGAAGTGTGGCCGTAGAGGGCGCCACATGTTTTTACGTTCGCATACCTGCCCCCGTTCCCCTTCTCCTGACCCGGCTACCGTTATCCCCGAAGAAGACTGCTACTATACTAGCGACTAGTTGAAGTCGTGGCGACTTCAAGTCTGAAGGGGGGGTAATGTTACGATTTTTCCCCTTCACTCTGCCTGTTCCTTTTCGTTTCGTGACTCGTGTTCCGCGTCGACCTTCCATTGTACTTTTACGATACGATCCACTTCGATCCGCGCCTCGGCCCTTATCTCGCGCCTAGCGCATGACCGTTACGACGCCCTGTGGCGCGACTTCCAGAACCCGCTGACGACTTCTGATCCACGCGTCGTCCCGCGGGATTCCCTTGTTCTCTTTTCGTACGCTTCCTTTGTTAGCTCTCTAGGACCCGGATCCTAGGATCGCGCCATATGTTTGTCTCTGACAAACATCGTGTACTAGTATATAAGTCTCACGCTACCTAGCTTGTACGGTAGACTTGACTTCTTGTGTAATACCACACCGCTGTCGCCTCTCACGAACCGATCCTTTGAGTCGCACTTTCGCTTGACTCCCCCTCTTTGCTCGCCGTTGCGCTTGAGCTTGTCTCTGCTATTACCCTTGTGTCCACGGAGGCCAAGTGGTACTTGTTCACCATCGAACTAAGTCGTAACTGACTTACTCCTCTCCCGTTACCGCCCGTGACTTAACCGAAGTACACGTCGTACTTAACGCCCCTGTGGTGGCGTTACAATTAGCCAATGGTGCAATAAGCTGGTCTTCGCGAAAGCAAAAGACAGTAGCCCAAAACACTACAGAGGCGGAATACATGGCCATGACCGATGCGGCCAACCAAGCCGCTTGGTATCAGAGCTTCCTTACGGAACTCGGGTACGAGGTCGACGACCCCATCCCATTGCATGGTGACAATAAGGGTGCCATTGATTTGGCCTTGAACCCTGTCACTGGGAGGCGATCGAAGCACATTGCCATTAGGCATCATGTCATTAGGGAGTACATCGAAAAGAGGACCATCACTCTTATTAGAACCCCTACTCTGGAAATGGTCGCAGATGGCTTTACCAAGTCACTCGCGCGCACCCTGCTCCAACAACACAATGTTGACATGGGCTTGTGCTAAAATCCTAGATTGCTGATCACGGGGAGATGTTGATAAGTGACCTGTGCGCACTTAGCGGCTCAATGGACACGCAGATAACGGACTGCTTTAGATAAGATATATTGGACTTATGTAGACTAGATTATTATGATCTTTACAATCTCGGACCTTCTTATCTATGACATCACTGTACAATGACATCATGGACTCCTCTGGACTCCTATTGTATTTCGTTCTTGTACTCATTCTCTTTGTTCTATCTTTATTGTGATGTCACTATGATATCATAGTCTAGCCTTTCATTGTTCTTTGCGCCCTTGTTCTCCTTCTGCACACTCCTTTGTGTCCCTCTGTAGAACAACGCTCCTTGTATTCTGTGACTCTATGTTACCTGTGTTGTACTAGTGTCACACCTCTGTATAGTATAAGTAGAGTACCCTGTACGCTCTGGCACCACACCAGTTCTCATCTGTTGTGTGCCAGGTATGTCTCCTCTCTTGTAATAACACCAGTTCTCATCTGTTGTGTGCCAGACTTCCATCTGCTTCACTTGCTTGACTATCTCTGTTGCTGCTTCAAGTACCACCCTCATATCTCACCACAGTCTACTTTGTCACTGTGAGTATGATCTCTATGTGTACTGTTCATCAGGTGTCGGTTCCCTCAAGCCACCTTTCCTACACCGCTCGGTGATTTCCGGTTTTGTCTGTGAGGATTTGCGGATTCATTCGCGGCTATATCCGAACGACTATGACCAACGACCACAACAACCAGAACCACCAACAACACCCACGACAACCATGACCAACAACCATGACAACCGACGACAACCACGACAACCCTTCGATGCCCGTAACAACAACCGTGACGATGACTCGGAACACCACGATAACAACAACGCAACACAACGACTGGCAACCACAACACTACTGACACGACGACTCAGACGCCGAGTTGTTGATAAGTGACCTGTGCGCACTTAGCGGCTCAATGGACACGCAGATAACGGACTGCTTTAGATAAGATATATTGGACTTATGTAGATTAGATTATTATGATCTTTACAATCTCGGACTTTCTTATCTATGACATCACTGTACAAATGACATCATGGACTCCTCTGGACTCCTATTGTATTTCGTCCTTGTACTCATTCTCTTTTGTTCTATCTTTATTGTGATGTCACTATGATATCATAGTCTAGCCCTTTCTTTGTTCTTTGCGCCTTGTTCTCCATTTACACACTCCTTTGTGTCCCTCTGTAGAACAACGCTCCTTGTATTCTGTGACCCTATGTTACTTGTGTTGTACTAAGTGTCACGCCTCTGTATAGTATAAGTAGAGTACTCTGTACGCTCTGGCACCACACCAGTTCTCATCTGTTGTGTGCCAGACTCAAACTCTGCTTCACTTGCTTGACTATACTCTGTTGCTGCTTCCAGCCACTCTTGATATCTCACCACAGTCCTCTTGTCACTGTGAGTATCATCCCTTCATGTGCGCTGTTCATCAGGTTATGGGCCCTGGTGCCCAAGCCACTCCACTTGGCTGGTCACTGTGTTCCTAGGATCACACACCAGGCTGAGGTCTGTCTGGGGACTCACCCTCCTTGCCCAAGCCACTGTGCCCTGAGGCGTCAGGTGCCAGTTGGTGAGGCCCCTCCACTACTATACACTGCCCAGTAGTCCTACTTTCATCCCTACTGTATTCCTAGCCCCTGCGCTATGCGCAAGGAGATTGGATCTGGTAGCCCCTTAATCCATATCCAGGTGTGCATGGCCCACTGGGCTGTGTATTGTGGAGCTTAGCGCCAGCTGTCTCTGGTGCTCCACACTGGGCGCAGGATCTCCTCACCATGGGAGTGTAAAACCTGGTTCAGACTCTGGGGGGTGTTCACCTTATGGTGTTCTGCAACCAGATACCTGCCTTGTAGCGGCAATGGGAAAGGATGCAGTAAAGCCTTCGGGCGATGAGGCAACCAACAGGCCGAGAAGGCTGAGGTAGACAGCCTTGGGCTCTGAAAGAACCATTCCACTATCCCCTCTGGTGCACTCTAGTGAGCCGTGTCTTAGACACATCCTGGCTGGCAGCCGGCTCCTAGTACGCGAAGAGGCTTCCACCCTGGGCGTAGCCCTTGTAACACTGGCATGTTAGTGGAGGCAGGACGCGTTAGCGTTCTGGCCTTACAGAATCACAGACAGGAGTAGCTACCCCCCTTCACATCTTGCAACTGTTATGAAGCACTATCGCTGACTGCTCCTCGGCGATAGATAAATCATCCCCATGTCTTCTGCACACTCTTCTCGCGCTGCCTCACCCACCGGTGCTGCCACCACTGGTGCGGCTGCAGGCGCCACGGCGGGAGGCTCTGGCCTTCCCCCCATTACTTCTGGGTCCACACCCTCCATGCGCCTCTCAAATGCGTATGGGACAACCTTCGGCATGCCCTCTGGCATACGCCTCGATCAGTTTGACGGCTCGAATTGGAACGAGTGGTCTGGGACACTTGAGGCCATCCTCACTCTTCACGAGGCTGAGGATGTGTTTACCTATCGTGCCCCTCCTTCTGGAGTCACTCTTGATGAGTGGGAATCTATCCAGCGTCGGTCAAAGGCGTACCTCCGCCTATACCTCAAACCGGACGTCTACTCCCTCGTCTCCGATCCATATGCCTACCCCACCTTCGCCTCGAAGTGGGAAAAGCTGAAGGATGTCTATGCTGGTGCTTCGGGCAGCACCACCATATTTAACTTGTGGATTCAGTTAACTCAAGCCCGCCTCGACGACTCCGCGCCCATGGCCTCTCAGTTGGCCAAGCTCAATGAACTGCGGGTCGGCCTTTCCAACGCACAGATGGGTGTCACTGACACTCAATTCTGTCTCATACTTCTCCACGCCCTGCCACCCTCCTATGAGGTGTTGGCATCTACCATCCTCGCCAGTGGCGCCCCCACCAAGCTTAAGCACGCTGAAATAATTGCGCGCATAGTTTCGGAGGAGGCGCGCCGCTCTGGCCCCTCTGGGTCCTCCCTCAACAAGGCCGCCCCCATTAAGTCAAGCGGTGGCCGTAAGAAGAAGGATCACTCCCAATTGACGTGCCACTACTGTAACAAAAAGGGGCACATCAAGCCTGATTGCAGGCAGAGGAAAAAGGATGAGGCTGCGGGGAAGGCGAAGGACACTAGCAACAAGGCTGCCAATAGTCATGTATTAGTACCAACCACCGCCTCCATTAAGGAGGTCGATGACGAGCCCGCCATTAACTGGGCGGACAATTCAGTTGGTGTTGCCTTGTATGCTGCCTCGCGTGTGCGTTGGATGATGGACAGTGGTGCCACACACCACATCACACCACATCGGTCTGACTTCAAGGACTACACCCCGTGCAAAGGCGCTGTGCGCCTGGGTGATAAGTCCACAATCGACCAAGTTGGTGTAGGCTCCGTCGTCTTCACTACGAGCCAAGGCATTCCTATCACCCTAAGTAATGTGCTACACCTACCTCAGGTGAAAACACGCTTCTTGTCGACGCGTGCTCTAGCACAAAAGGGTGCGGAAGTGGCCTTTGACAGTGGCTCATTCAAAATATCTGTCAGAAAAAGCTGTGTAGCTGTTGGCTACTTGGAGGACAACCTCTACTGGTTGGACGCTTCAAGCATTGGCCTAAATGCGCACGTCAAAAGTGCTGCCACCACTCTTGATATCTGGCATCAACGCATGGGACACCTCTCCTCTGCTGCTCTTAAGTCGTACGGTCCCTCTGCCACTACTGGTATGGACATTGACAGCTCTACCACGCATACTGCTGTGTGTCGTGGGTGCGAGTTGGGTAAATCCACTCGCCAACCTTTCTCTGCGTCCTCCACCAAAAGGACAACCCGTATCTTTGAGATTGTACACAGTGACCTAGCCGGTCCAATGCAAACTCAGTCCCTACAAGGCTCCACATACACCGCCACCTTCATAGACGACCACTCCAAGCATGCAGTGGTGTACTTTATTAAGTCGAAGGATCAGTTTGTGAAAGCGCTGCAGATGTATTTGGCCTGGGGTGAAACCCAGACGTCCCATAAACTGCGCGCACTCCACTCTGACCACGGAGGCGAGTACATGGCGAGCCAAGTACAGGACATTCTCAAGCAGAGAGGGATAGAGCATCACCTTACGATGCCAGGTTCACCACAGTCGAACGGGAAAGCCGAGCGGTTTAACCGCACCATTACGGATAAGGCAATGGCCATGCTTCACACAGCTGGCATGTCTAAAGGCTTCTGGGAGCATGCTATGAGCACTGCGGTACACATCTATAACCGCTCTCCCACCCGTACGCTCAAATGGCGCACACCTTATGAGCTCTGGTACTCTGGCAAAGTACCAGATGTCTCTCATTTACGCGTCTTCGGATGCAAGGGGTACATGCACGTACCCGCTGATAAGCGTCGCAAATTGGATGCGAAGGCCATTGAGGTCACGCTTATTGGGTTTGAGCCCGAATCTAAGGGCTATAAGCTCTGGGACCGCCAAACCCGCTCTGTCCGTTTGTCCAGGGATGTGACATTCGACGAGAGCAGCTTCCCGTCCCTACAGGGTGCTGAGACACACCCAACACCTACGCAAGTGGACTCACCGCCACCACCTGTATCAGTGATTGCCGTACCTAGCACGTCGGCGTTACCACCACAGCGAGCACCCTCCCCTGCACACTCTAACAGTAGTGAGGAGGAGGATGTTGAAGACCTTCTAGACCCCAAACCAGAGCGCCCCCACACGCCACCACCACCTGCACCACCATCTCTCCCTGTTACACCTAAGCGTGAGCAGCCCACTCCCACTTCACCACCGCCGCGTCAAGGCGCAACGCGCATTATGCGCCATGTCCCTCCTCCCTCTCCAGACATGCCTGGAGGCTTTGAGGATCGCGCACAGCGTAGTCAGCTGTTGCGTGAAATGGACAATGCGCCTAGACGCTCTGCCCGTGCACCTGTGCCCAACCCCCGCTACTTCACGGCGGATAACACGGCCATGCGCGGCAGGCGGCTGGGATATGCGGAGCTGTTAGCTGCAGCTTACATAGGTAGAGATCCTGCATCCTATGCAGAGGCCATGCGGTCTGTGGATGCAGATGAGTGGACAACGGCGTGCCAGTATGAAATGGACGCGCTCGCCAAGAATGGCACATGGGAGTTAGTAGATCTCCCGCCAAATCGCAAGGCAGTAAAATCCAAATGGGTCTTTAAGCTCAAGGCGGATGGCCGCTACAGAGCTCGCTTGGTGGCTAAGGGGTTTACGCAAATCCCTGGCATAGATTTTGATGAAACCTTCTCTCCCGTCGCACGATTCGAGTCGCTGAGATTACTTCTGGCGTTGGCCGCGCTGGAGGACTGGCACATCCATCAGATGGATGTCAAGTCTGCGTTCCTCAATGGCGTGCTTGACGAGGAGATTTACATGGAGCAACCACAAGGGTTCATCACCACTGGTTCAGAAACGAAGGTGTGTCGCTTAGTCAAGGCGATATATGGTCTCAAACAAGCCTCCCGTGCATGGAACTTGCAATTCCATGGAGTGCTACTTGCACTCGGCTTTAAGCGGACGTTTGCTGATGCCGGCGTATATGTGTTGCCTCAACGAGAGGGGGATGGACCACTCTTCGTTATCGTTTACGTTGACGACATCACTATACTGGGTGCCTCTTTGGAGAGGATTAAGCGTCTTAAGTCAGATCTTTCTGAGCGCTATGAGATGACAGATCTCGGGGAGATAGAGTCATATCTTGGTATGCGCATTGTGCGCAACCGTTCCCTCAGACGCATCGAAATAGACCAGTCTGGCTATGTCAAGGATGTCCTTGAACGCTTTGGCATGTCAGATGCCACTCCACACTCCACACCCTTGCCCGCCGGTGCTGACGAGCACCTTCATAAATATACGGGTCAGGCTACTGCCTCTGACATTACACACTACCAGTCACTCATTGGTAGTCTGCTGTACGTTCAGATTGGTACTAGACCGGACATTTCTTTCGCTGTGTCACGTTTGGCGCAGTACGCAGCGAATCCTTCCCCCCAACATCTGCGGCTTGCGCAATATGTTCTGGCTTACTTAGTAGGCACTGTAGGCATGCGTATAGTTTACGATGGCGCCAGTGGAGATGGCCTTCATGGCTATTCTGATTCTTCCCTGGGTGACTGTAACGTCTACCACGGACGTTTGCCTGACTTAGGCTTCTCGGGGGGTGGCGAATCTAACGAAAGGGTAAAAGAGGCGGTTGACTCTGCTCTGCGGGTAGAACTGAGGATGCGGGAATAACTCTCCTGCTAGTCCTCGGTATGCGTGAAGATCGTCTCCTTGTTGTATGCCGATGGGAATGGTAGCGGAGGTCTCGAGTTCGTCCCAGGTGTGGTGATCGATGATATAGAGGGTACAGTAAGGGGACGCTACGCGTTCGTTGAGGTAGAAGAAGACTTGGTGATAGATGGCGTCGAGAGGATAATCCACTGTCCACGAAGGGAACGTCGGGATGAGTCACAGGGGACCCCTTGGTCTCAGGGTATGCCGGACGACTCACTTAAAGGGGGAGATCCCTATAGAGCGAGGAACTACTAGTGGTATTGGAAGAAGACCAAGATACCGTTCTTGGTCTTCGCAGCTCTCTACTTATACAGTTACGCGCGGGCTTTCAAGCGCCGCTTCAATCCGTACTAGCCAATAGCGTAAGTACCGTGAACCCTAGTACAGCTATCCTAGTATGAGTCACAATCCGAGTCATGATCCGATCCGTTATCGTACACAATCACATGCGCCGGAGCTTATCCGGCTGACTGATCCTAAGTCCATGACGATCTACTGCTGACGCGGTGCCATACCCTTGACGTCAGTGTCCACTTCCGAGCCGAACGTAACATCACCCCCTTTTCAGGATCGGGCCCCAGACCGACCACGCTCCAAGACTTCCCTTATGGTGGCTATCCTCTGCCCTTCCTCTGCTCCGGGACGGTAAGAGTCCCTCTCGTCTTCGATGCGCTTGATGGTGTTCGCGCGTTCCAAGCGCAGTACGCACTGTCGTCGGGTGATCCCGATCCTCTCGAGCTCCTCCACCTTCTTGCGCAACTCCTCCTCCTTGGCTGCGTATCCCGCCTGAAGACATCGGTAGCGGTGTATCTCCGCCGTGACCGAGAGGTCCTTCATGCCCAGGAGGGCGGCGTCTACGGACTCGCGATAGCTGCTGTTTTGATCTAGGAAGATCAAGTCGTCGTCGGTGTAGGGTGAGGGGCTTGGGTGGTCGTAGTCGGGCGCGGCATGTACGGACTTCCCGTACTGCTGATCGCTGCCCTGTCGGTATGCGAGGACAAAGGGGTCCGCCGTAAAGACGAGCTGCGTATACCGAGCTGGGTGCAGCCGGCCCTGTGCGTCGCGAATCTGGAAGGGGATGTAGTGTACTCCCCTGTTGTGCTGGTACCCGTGGGGTGGCGGAGTTTCCACCCGAGATCGGGAAACTGGACTGTGTTCCTCCGCCTGATATCGGCGGAGCGCGGGTCGAGCAGCCTTCGGAGCACGCATTGGTCTCCCGTCGGTGCTGCATACCGGCGGGGTTTCGTCGTGAGTAACGGTGAGGTGAGTCCCATACGTGATGTGGCGGTTGAGCGGGCAATGCTCCTCCGACAGGTACCGGTTGTACTCTCGATCTTCCGGTACCGTAGCTTGGTCTTGACGGGACGGAGGTCTCGTCGGGACGTAACCTTGCGACGAAGGGGGCCGTGAATGTACGGCTGTAGGGCTTGGCGAAGGAAGAAGGGATGGGACGGGGGAACTGTGACGACTGACTGCTGGTTGAAGGGGCTCGGGAAGCGACACGGGTGACAGTGTTGCGGCGTCTTGTATGATGAGGGTCGGCTGGACTGAGATAGGGAGTAGGTCGTCGAGGACATAGTGAACTTGAACTGGCGATTGGGACATGAGTGTGGGGAATGGAGAGGGAAGGAGATGGGGACGTCTCTTGGGTTTTCCCTGTGCTTATATGCACTTCCCTGGCGGGGTTCAAATGTTTGAACTCCCTTATCGCCTCATCAGCAAAGACGTCATCCTTCGAGACCCATTGATTATCGGAGTCCGGGTATCCGCGCCACTTTACCAAATACTGCAGTTTCTTGGTTCTGCCGAACCGCCGAGAGTCTAGAATCTTCTCGACTTCGTATTCTTCTTCTCCTCCCACCAATTCCGGTGATGGGCGCTGATAGTTGGGGCCGTGTGTGGGAGTTTCTTTGTATGGCGTCAGAAGGTCTGTATGGAACACGGGGTGGATGCTCCACTGCGTGGGGAGTTCTAGGCGGTAGTTGACTGCGGACATCACCTGGGTAACCTTGAACGGGCCGTGTCTTCTGGGCGCAAGCTTGGTGGTTGGCTGGTTGGTACGTAGGTGGCGTCCTTCTAGCCATACCAAGTCTCCTATTTGGTATCTGGGCGTATCTTTGTGTTTGATCCACCCTTGCTGCGCTTTGATCATTAGTTCCTGGGCGCGTGTTCTAGCCTCTCTGAACTGTTTCAGGCGTAGTGCTACCTGCGGAATTGGTGAGGGGCGGTCTGTCCAATCGGCTCTCGGGTTGTACCCCATAAGGAGGTTGAAGGGTGACTCTTTTGTCGCTTCGTTGGGCCAGTTGTTGTGTGTGAATTCGGCCATTGGGAGGTACCTGGTCCAGTCGTCTTGTCGTTCGTTGACCCAGAACCTAAGGTACTGCTCCAACCATTGGTTTGTTCGTTCTGATTGGCCGTCTGTGCGAGGGTGGTAGGCCGTGGAGATGTTCTGTTCGATGCCCAGTATCTTGCACAGTTCTCTTACGAATTTGGAGGCGAATCGGGGATCTCGGTCACTGATGATGCGCGACGGTAGTCCGAATCGGGTGAATACGTGTTTTACGTACAGGGCTGCGGTTCCTTCCGCCGTGATTTCTTCTAGGCACGGGATGAATATGGCTGCTTTGGAGCAGTCGTGGTCTGTCACTGTCAGTATCGAGTCGCATCCTTCCGATTGTGGTAGTTTGGTGATGAAGTCGAGCGCTATGGTTTGAAATGGGGTTGCTTCTGGTTTTGGGAATATTGGTTGTAGCGGGGCTCGCGTGGGTCGGTTGTTGACCTTGATCCTCTGACAGTCGGCGCATCCTTTGACGTAATCCTGGGTCTCTTGTCGTAGGCCCGGCCACCAGTAGTATCGTTCTACCATCTTGATCGTTCGGTTGATCCCTGGGTGTCCGTGTACTGGTGGGTCATGGTGTACTTGGATAATGCGCCGTCGTTCGTGTAGGTCTCCTGTCACCACACGTCTTCCGTCTTTGTACCATGTTCCTTCGATCCTTTTAAGCTTGTGCAGATCTACCCATTTCCTAATCAGCGGTTCGTTCTGGGTATACACTGGATATGTCGCCCCCATTTCTAGGATGTCGATCGTCGGGCTTGTGCGAGTGGGGTCTTCTGTGGTGTCGATACTGTTTGCTCGGATGAAGACGTGGTCTGGTAGTACCGTGACGTGTTCGTTGTCGTTTTCCCCTTGGTCGTAGTCCGGTCGTCGTGATAGGGCGTCCGCTCGTCCATTCGCTGTGCCTTTGATGTGGTGAATTTCGATGTCGTATTCGGACAGTTCTAGTACTTCCCTTGCCACTCGTCTACTGATCTTTTGCGGGGATCTCCAATATAGCAGGTTCATATGGTCGGAGAAGACCTTGATTTTGTGCGGTGATCCGGCGAGGTATTGTCTCCAGTTGCGTAGGGCTTTCACGATTGCGAGGAGTTCCAGGTCGTAGATGTCGTAGTTTCTTTCGGCTGCGTTCAGGGTGTTTGAGTAAAATGCGATTGGGTGTCGTTTGTTGTTCGCATCTCGTTGGAGGAGTACCGCTCCTACTGCGTATCCTGAGGCATCTACTTCCATCTCGAATTGTTTGTCCAGTTCCGGGTGTTTGAGTACCGGTTCGCTTGTTACTAGGCCCTTGAGTTTGTCGAATGCCTGCTGTTGTTCCGTTCCCCATTGCCATTCCGTGTCCTTTCGCGTCAGTTTGTTGAGGGGTCGTGCATGCGTGGCAAAATTTCTGATGAAGGCGCGGTAGAAGTTACAGAATCCCAAAAATGATCGTACTTGCTTTACGGTTTTTGGGGTTGGCCATTCTTTAATGCCTGCAATTTTGACGGGGTCCATACGGATCACCCCCTTTTCAATGATTACCCCCAGGTAATCGAGGGATGGGGAGTGAAAGGTGCATTTCTCTGGTTTCAGGTATAGATCGTGTTGTTCCAGTAGGTCTAGTATGTCGTGTACCGCTTCGGTGTGTGCCTGTTCTGTTGAAGCGGTTGCGACCCCGATGTCGTCCATGTATACTCGGATTATTGTTCCCTTGGTTTCGTGGTATTCGATGAGGGGTTTGAATATGTAGTTCATCATCGTTTGGAACGTGGAGGGGGAGTTGGTCATCCCGAAGTACATTACCAATGGTTCGAAGAATCCATGTTTGGTTTTGAATGCCGCTTTTTCCTGGTCTCCGTCTTTGATCAATATGTTGTTATACCCCCATCGTACGTCGAATTTGGAGAATATCCATCCGCCGCTCAGGTCCGCGATTAGTTCTGGGATTAGCGGGAGTGGGTATTGGTTGCGTATGGTCCATTTGTTCAAGGTTCGATAGTCCTGTACCGGGCGTAGTTTTCCGTCCTTCTTTTTGACGAAGAAGAAGGGAGATGCGTACGGAGATTTGGAGGGTCGTATATATCCTTTTGCCAGTTGTTCGTCCAGAAATTCTTTTAGCGCTTTGTCCTCTGCCTGGTTTACCGGGTATATTTTGCAGTCGATGGTGTCCGGTGCGTCGGGTTTGAGTTCTATAGCGTGGTCCCATGGTCGGGAAGGGGGAAATCTGTGGGATTCCTCTTCGCTGAATACCTTGGCGTGTCTTTGATATTCTGCTGGTATTTCTTTCTTTTCCGTGTATTGTTGTGCCGATATTGCCATTTCTGTTGCGGTAGTTCGTAGGTGTGTGGGGAGTGACTCTTCTTCCAGTTCTTGGTATATCTGGTTTTTTGTGTTGTCCGTGTACTGGGTAACGAGTCGTCGTATTTCGGTCAGGTTGTCGCGTCGGGGGTTGGTTGTTCGTAGTATGATGGGGTATTGTTTGGTGTCCAAAGTTGCCGTTGCCCATTGAATTCTTGGTTGGAACATGGCTAACCAGGGATATCCGAGTATGAGGTCTTCCCCTCCTACGTTGGTTACCAAAAACCTAATATCCTTTTGTTTTCCGTCAGTCTGGATGTTTAGGTCTATGTAGTGGGTGATTTTCCCCCCTTTGTTGTGTGTTCCGTCTATATTCCAGATGTTTCGGGGGCGTTCTAGTTCTTTGGTTCCTAGACGCATTCTTTTGACGAAGTCCGGGTGTATGAAATTGTCTGTTGCCCCGGAGTCGACTAGTGCTTTCTTTTCGGCCATGAAGTAACTCGTGCGGATCGAAACTGGAACATGCATGGATCGATAGCGCGTTATGAACGACGAGTTACAATTGACTGCCCTCACCCAGGCCGTTGGGTTCAGGCGTCCTGAAAATCCGGATTCCCTGCCATGTTTCTGGCGAACATCTCTCCTCCCTCTTCGTCTAGGCTTGCAATCCTGCCCATTATGTCCTCTACTCGCTGTTGCGAGGTGGAGCCGCTGTTTGCTTGTCCCGGTTCATCGAGGTTGATGAGTGGTTCCCCTGCGACGCTCTGTGGAGCGGAGGGTACTTCCTCGATATAGGCGGTTCTCCCTTGGAGTGTGCCGCGGTTGCGCGGTTGGCGTGGCTGTGTGCATTCCCGTGAGAAGTGACCTTTCTGGTTGCAGTTATAGCAGGTGACGTCCCTGCTGTTGAATATCCCTCGTCCTCCGCGTCCTCTGCTCAGGAATCCTCCTCGAGGCGCGAACGGTGGTCGTCCTTGGGTGTAGTCTCTCCATTCCTGGGCGTTGTTGGGGTTTGCTTCGTCGGATCCTGCGACCCTGGCGCGGATTCTTCCTGGGGTAGTGTCCATCGCATCTGGGTGGCTGCGGTATTGCTGCCATCCTTGCTGCCTTGTGGGAGGTTGGAAGCGCGCTGGTTGTCCTTGCTTTGGTCGCGCATTGTTTTGCGGTTGCCTCCCGAAGCCGTCTGTTCTGGCCTTCATGTGGATGTATCGTTTTTGTTGTTCAATGGCGGCGGTCTTCCACTGTTGATAGTTGTTAGGGCTGTGGAACTGGTACGCGTTCCGGTAGAGGTCCATTGGTAGTCCCCTGGTGAATTTGTCTAGGACTAGGGGTTCGTCTAGTCGGTAGTCAGCTTGTCGGACCAACTTTTCGAATTTAGTGACGTAGCCGTCTATGTCGGTTCCCGTCATTCTGAACCCTCTGTCTAGTTCCAGTCTGGCCCGTTCTTGTTCCATGTTGTCGCGGAACTGTCGTTTGAAGGCGAGCTCTACTCCGGCCCATAGCCATGTATCGTATCGATCGATGTGACCGTCAAGCCATTTCTGGGTCTCGGTGGTCCACTCGTCGACTAGTGGTCCTTGGATGTAGGTAAGGAACATCATTGCTTTGACGTAGGGAATCTGTAGGCTTCGGTTTGCGAAGTTGACTCCTACATATCGTTTCCACTGGGTGAGGAATGCTTCTGCCTTGTCGCGATCTCCGGTGAACACCATTGGTTCTTTTCCTATGAACTTGTCGGTGGTCGCATTGTTTGGGGTTTGGGCGGCGTGGATAGGTTGTCCTCCGTCGTCTCCTCCTCCTCCTCCTCCTCCGTTGTTTTCATCTTCCGGATCGCCTTCCGGAGGTCCTTGTCTTTCTGGTTCTTTGAACAGTGCGGTTCTAGCGTGGGTCTCTTGGGTAATCGTTTGAGACATGTTGGTGGGGATAGACTTAGCGATTTCCTCTAGGGTGGTTTCTTCCCTTTCGTCTTTGATGATCCGAATTTCTTCGGGGTTACTTGCGAGTGAGGGGGACGGTGCTGGGGTCTTAGGTGTGGGAGATCGGATTGGTTCTTCTTCTTGTCCGTCGATGATACCCCACTGATCTCTTGTTACCACGTTGTTGACTGTGATATCGAGGTTGAGGCTGGAGGTTGCGGGTCGTGTTATTTGGTATTTGTTGTGGAGGTCGTCCCACTTGATTTCGGTCCAGCAGGTGTTCTCGAAGTTGAACTCTACTGGTATGATCTGCTGTTGATTCTGTCGGTTATAGTAGTAGGTGACGTAGCCTGGGTCTTCCGCGTCGTCTTTCCAAAATGCGGATTGTAGATATCTCTTGGGTACGTTCCGTTCTCCTCTCCTGTCGATGTGGTAGGGTCTGAATGGTACCCAGTAGTCTTTGGTTGTCTGAAGATTGGCCACGATGGATCTTGGTCTTAATGTAACGTCTACCACGGACGTTTGCCTGACTTAGGCTTCTCGGGGGGTGGCGAATCTAACGAAAGGGTAAAAGAGGCGGTTGACTCTGCTCTGCGGGTAGAACTGAGGATGCGGGAATAACTCTCCTGCTAGTCCTCGGTATGCGTGAAGATCGTCTCCTTGTTGTATGCCGATGGGAATGGTAGCGGAGGTCTCGAGTTCGTCCCAGGTGTGGTGATCGATGATATAGAGGGTACAGTAAGGGGACGCTACGCGTTCGTTGAGGTAGAAGAAGACTTGGTGATAGATGGCGTCAAGAGGATAATCCACTGTCCACGAAGGGAACGTCGGGATGAGTCACAGGGGACCCCTTGGTCTCAGGGTATGCCGGACGACTCACTTAAAGGGGGAGATCCCTATAGAGCGAGGAACTACTAGTGGTATTGGAAGAAGACCAAGATACCGTTCTTGGTCTTCGCAGCTCTCTACTTATACAGTTACGCGCGGGCTTTCAAGCGCCGCTTCAATCCGTACTAGCCAATAGCGTAAGTACCGTGAACCCTAGTACAGCTATCCTAGTATGAGTCACAATCCGAGTCATGATCCGATCCGTTATCGTACACAATCACATGCGCCGGAGCTTATCCGGCTGACTGATCCTAAGTCCATGACGATCTACTGCTGACGCGGTGCCATACCCTTGACGTCAGTGTCCACTTCCGAGCCGAACGTAACAGTGACCAGGTTGATGATAGACACTCCACTTCGGGTTATGTGTTCCTATTAGCCAATGGTGCAATAAGCTGGTCTTCGCGAAAGCAAAAGACAGTGGCCCAAAACACTACAGAGGCGGAATACATGGCCATGACCGATGCGGCCAACCAAGCCGCTTGGTATCAGAGCTTCCTTGCGGAACTCGGGTACGAGGTCGACGACCCCATCCCATTGCATGGTGACAATAAGGGTGCCATTGACTTGGCCTTGAACCCTGTCACTGGGAGGCGATCGAAGCACATTGCCATTAGGCATCATGTCATTAGGGAGTACATCGAAAAGAGGACCATCACTCTTATTAGAACCCCTACTCTGGAAATGGTCGCAGATGGCTTTACCAAGTCACTCGCGCGCACCCTACTCCAACAACACAATGTTGACATGGGCTTGTGCTAAAACCTAGATTGCTGATCACGGGGAGATGTTGATAAGTGACCTGTGCGCACTTAGCGGCTCAATGGACACGCAGATAACGGACTGCTTTAGATAAGATATATTGGACTTATGTAGATTAGATTATTATGATCTTTACAATCTCGGACTTTCTTATCTATGACATCACTGTACAAATGACATCATGGACTCCTCTGGACTCCTATTGTATTTCGTCCTTGTACTCATTCTCTTTTGTTCTATCTTTATTGTGATGTCACTATGATATCATAGTCTAGCCCTTTCTTTGTTCTTTGCGCCTTGTTCTCCATTTACACACTCCTTTGTGTCCCTCTGTAGAACAACGCTCCTTGTATTCTGTGACCCTATGTTACTTGTGTTGTACTAAGTGTCACGCCTCTGTATAGTATAAGTAGAGTACTCTGTACGCTCTGGCACCACACCAGTTCTCATCTGTTGTGTGCCAGACTCAAACTCTGCTTCACTTGCTTGACTATACTCTGTTGCTGCTTCCAGCCACTCTTGATATCTCACCACAGTCCTCTTGTCACTGTGAGTATCATCCCTTCATGTGCGCTGTTCATCACGAGTGGCGGGCCTTTTCATACGTGTAGTAGTAGCTAGTTTATTAGTTTAGTACAGATATGTAATAAATAACCTGCATCCAGGCTCGCACACGAAGGTTGAGGACGTTCGCCAAACCCGCTGTGATCACTATCAACATCGACTTTGTCCTTGTCCGGTCCGCATAGACCGGGGTAAGTTAGTCATGTACTCACCAAAACATTTCGAAATCAATAAGCAGAATATATAAATTCATTTATTAACTAGTACGATTAATTTTGGTGGGAAAGAAATTCAGCATGGTCCCGTTAAAACCCCGCCTGTATGTGTAAGGTGGTCATCAGGGGCCAGGTGTTATGCAACTCGCTGTAAAGGTGTTGCGGCATTCTTTTCTTTTTGAAATCCATTTGCATTCTCGTTGCAAAGGCGAAGACAACTCGGCGACGTGGTCACGTGCGTGAGAACAATGCAACCCCTTGTCTTGCCCATTGGTCTTGCCCCTTGTATTACGCTTTACAGTATGGTTGCACGCCGTTGGCAGCCCGCTGAAAGAAGCTGCATAAAGTACAGTACAGTACTTTCAGCTACAGCCTATTAACCGAGACGTCCGTTGCTTCACCGTTGTCGTTGGAAACCTCAAAGGTTCTTTACAAATGAAAGATTTTATGTCTGATAAGGGTTACTGTATTTCGGAAACCAACCTCTGCGCTGATTCGCTCAGTGATCACTGTTACTCGTTCTCCTTAGACTCGATATCGGTTTCATCCACGCCACGGTGGTTTTGCGAACATTTTCTTCTATCTACCATACTCTTCGCACGCAGATAAGGCTCCCCTGTACGTAGCAACAATTCACTCCCATTTCTCTGAGTGTCGCGAGTCTGATCTACTTTGAGCCCCACATTTGGGATCAAGCGATCAAGCTCTACTTGTGAGCCCTGAACGGCCTGAAGGCCTGAACTCGTAATGACTTTTCGTCTTTGCGCCTTTTGGGTGACACGATGCAATCAAGCGTGTCAAGGAAGGCCTAGAGACGGTTGGGGAGGTCGTACGCAGAGTCGATAATACATTAGAATGAGCAGCGAGGGTGCGTAACCACCCTTTTGTCTTCATCTGGCTTGAAGCTGAGAGAGAAAATACTGCGCGAGTCGCTACTTACTAGTGCCCACATGTGGGTCATGAACGCATAAGCTCCTTCACTAGCTGTGCGCGAAGCGACCTCCGAAAATGGGTCTCCCTTCCAACCCTTCTATCGGTTACGATCTTGCTTGCGGTATCCACTGCCTGCTTCATTCGAGGCGGTGCGTTGGGTATATGGAGGAAAACTTGTCTTGGTCTGGGCCTCCCAGGATATTGTGCGTTTTCTTTCCCCACCTTTTGCGTCTTCGACAGACGTTGACCTAGGCGGATCTACGAAATAGAAACATTTTGTGCATTGGTCCCACACAGCTGTTTTACGCCCGGGAAGTTTATGTTGTTGATAGCTCCACGATCATTGAAGACGGGATACGAACACGCGCGACCGGGTCAGCATTGATGGTATATTTCTGTTTCGACTCGAAATATGCCACAGAACGGGATATCCGCAAATGCCATCATCTCTCCTCATCCAGCTCTGCGACAATTCGACGTGTTCTTCCTCAGCTCTGACACATTCTCT
>JAKEYF010000193.1:0-113610 GCA_021527775.1 Lactarius sanguifluus | reverse complement strand
CCCACCTGTATTATATAGTCCGATTCAGGATTTCTCTTCCCTCTCTATCCTGCTGTACGCTGCGTTCGCTGCTTGTTGATGGCGCAGTAACGGTATGGGGCATTCTGAGTCTACATGGAGAAGAAGCGGCATCACACTAGTATCTCCGACTCCCCGCGCGGGCACATCACTGCATCATGCATCATTCATATCACGTCCCTGTCCAACGTGTCCGCCAACTTGAGAGTGATCACCACTCCGTGACCACTCATCGGGTCCGAGTCTACATGACCTAGGGTCGGGTGAGTGGAATAAGAATTCTCATTGCAGTCTCCCGCTCTCTAGAATACATCCCGTTTAATCTTCGCGTCCTCGTGCCTTTCCTTCGTGAGTTATTTGATTATTTGACCTGGCGCACGGCGCTGTACCTGGCGAAGCACGGAGGCATCAGAATAAGCGTGCCAGCTGGACGCGTGTGTATTTTACAGTACTAGAGAAGCAAAAATGATTGCCTGATATCCCCAAGAAAAAAAGTTTGAAAAAAGTAGATCTAATCTAAAGTGCTGGCAACGAAACATATCCGAGTTACGATGGGGGGTGCGAGTGCCAACGACAGGGAACGTCCTTTCATTCTATCATGCCAGTGATACCCAACTGGTTTTTGTGGTTGTGCCGTAATTCATCACGGAACAAGGCAGAACCATCAACACGTCCAGCGAATTAGCATGCTCCCCTCGCGAGCGCTTACTGTAAGCGGCCAATGTGGTTGCAGCGCCCTTTTTGAGGTACCCCATTTTGACAGGACAGGACAGGCGACCTGCGCTCACGGTCTGCACTTAGCCCCCCACCCGATATCGTTAGCGCCCCGGATCTGCTCCGAGTAAAATCTACTACGCCGCAAGCCCCCATGACTGTGGCTGTCCTGCCCTGCGCAAGGGTTATCGTGCTCTGCAACTGTCAATGGCTTGGCTGGTGGTGGCCGAACGGATTTTCGATTCGGTTCGATTCTGCTTCCCTGTGTTCTGGGAAGCTCCCGCCGTAGCGCACAACACGATCGGCTTCTACGCGACCAGTGAAGCTGGTGGAATGTCGAGTGTGAAGCTGTGAAGAGTGCCACACGGTCGCAACGTGCACCCCTTGTGTTCAATTCAAGGTTCAATTAGATTAATGCTAGTACATCAAAGTAACTTGCCAGTGGCTACAGTATTGTTTGCGCCTCAGAGATGATAACGGTAATCGGTACTCCGTCTGTTTTCGTAATTTGTTTGTTGATAGATATATTATCGCCCCCGTTGGCTTGGACTCATTGCCCGCGACGATACCTCGCTTCCAAGCTCGCTTCTGCCCCGGGCCCCGAGCTGGGGAGGCCCCAGAACAAACCGAAAGCGCTGCAAATAAAAAGGAACACCCCAGCGCGAAGAGGTCAATTCCGGCTGTATTTACAGTTGGATGACTTCCCATAAGAATTTGGTGCCATACGTTGTTAGGTGCCAATTGTACACCGCCCAGAGATACGCACCCAGTCCATGTTGTGCCACCGTGATCGAGGCCGAGGTGACCGCGGTGTTTGATTGTCTTTGTGATGTGGGATTCACACCTGTGGGCCTCGTGGTCATGAAACCTGATACAGTAGGGTAATAACGTACGATGGGTTGCCAGTGATAGTGTGATCATGATCGTCTGTGCAGCGTGCGATCCGACGTCATTCAGAACAAACGGGCTAGTAAGAGTCTAAACCCACGAACTGAACACCATACATGAGGCTAGAACGAGTATGTTGAATGGACAGAACAGACTGCATTATCTGCACGGAGGACACCCGAGGTCCGAACGTAGATCGGTCTCATAGCGAGGAAGGGAGGACCGAGAACGCCAGTTCTGGCACTGTCAAAGCTCAGTGCTCTGCACGTAAATCAAGTGGCAACTTACAGTGGAGTCTCGTGCTTTTTATAGTAACTCTGGTGCTTACTGTCAATGGCAACCGCGCTGGACGTCGTGTAGCATGCGCCACATCTGTTCCAGCCACCATCTGCCCTGTGACGATCTACACTCACATTGTCGGCCCCAGGAGTCCAAAGAAGTTCCCAGGACTCACGATGAGCTCAGCGTGCCCTTATTACAGTAATGTACTACATTTTTGGGCATTCCGCTTGTATTCCAGAATCCAGCTACTACTGTAAATATCTCGATGAGTTTCCGACTACACTGCCTTCTGCCTTGCAAGCCAGCGCTGTTACAGTTATGGTGAGACCAAGTGCCGATCCGGGCACTAGTACACCGTAGGTTATGCGTATTGAGAACTATAGTACAGCATCCAGGTACACTTTCCGTACTCACGCAGGGATACCGGTCACGGGTTTTCCTCAACTTTGTGGGGTCCTAGTCCACCCGAATGGCCGAGTTTCTTGGACAGATGAGATCCGAATGACCACTAATGTCCCATAGATTCGGTACTCACTATGCCAATTTGGGTATTCAACTCTATCTCCCTTGATTCGCCAAGAACGATGGATATGAATAAAGATGTTCAGGATAGGCCGCGTTGGAACGAAGGGTGCTCTGCCAGCACGCGTGGGCGATAAGGTAGCGTACCGCCTACAACGCGAAAGGTAACGTCTTTCCGCTTGGTGAATTTTACAGTAATCCGCGTCCATTCTTCTCTGAAAAGCAGGAAGGTGAGCAGGTTTTCCCAGCCCAACGCCGTGAACGTATCCTCATGAGAGAAAATGGCGCCTTATATATATATACAGTTATGGGGACTTCACAGTTACGCCAAATTTTCGATGAGCGCACCTTCTATCTCACTCTGATATTGCAATAAAGGGGGCGTACTCCTTTCTCCAAAGGGTCACTGTTGGTGGTCCGTCATGGATCCTACTTGCGAGTTCTCACATTCGGGATGAAGAATGTTATGCCCTTGGTCGGTCGGACGTTGAACGTTGAACCCATGAGCGTGCTATTTGGTAGATATGTGGGTCACATAAGAGATGTGTAGAAAGAAGAGGTAGATGGATGGTGCAGCACCAACAACATTGAAAGTACCTCATTCTGTCGGTTGCTGCCGAGACGGGACGTGGTGACGTCAACAACAGAGCAACGCCCTTGAACCAACGCCAGTAGCAGTTCCCCCGACACATTTTCGTGCAATGCCTAGAAATATCATCCATTCCGATGTTTCGATGGACCCGGAGAGCGAGTCCGAGGCGCTTTCCATCGCTCCCGACCCAGAAGAAGAGCCTGAAGTCGAGTTGGAAGAAGAGGAGGAAGGTGAGGGAGGAGGTGAGGAGGAAGAGGAGGAAGGTGACGATGGCGAAGAGGGAGAAGAGGGCGACGAGGCTGAAGAAGAAGAAGCGGACGATGCTGAGGAGGAGGGAGAGGAGGAGGAAGCCGCCGACGATGGCGATGGCGACGCGGTGCAGGAGGTGCGCAACGTATCTTTCTCTAACTTCTCACCCCACTGAAATATTCACTCATCTTTCGCTGTCGTCGCGGTAGTCGGACCTGGATGAGCTGTCTTCACCGTCGGCGTCCCCTCCACCAGCGCAGACCGCACCTTCTCGCACGTCGCGCCTCAAAATCACGCTCAAACTCCCCACTCAGAAACCAGCGCGTGTGCGCCGCGCCGCTCACAAAGACAAAGACCCTGACAGTGCCGTTGAGTCCGAAGACGACGACGATCAGCCCCGCGGTGGAGCAAAACGACCTCTGACCACGCGTCAAGCTGTCCTCGCGAGCGTGGTCGGGTCATCTCACGTTTCATTAGGTGCGTTTTCTGTTAACAGCGCGCAGCCTCACCAACGTATCATCGATGTAGATGAGACTTCGCGCAAGAAAAAGCAACTGAACGAAGCTGAAATCGCACTCAGACGCGAAGAGACTGCGCGTAAGCGCAAGCACCTCTCCGAGAAAAAGCTAGAAGACGAGAAGGTGCGTATATATGACCTTGCCGATCCCCTCTCTGTTCCTCACGTGCCTTCGCCGTCTACAGTCAGAAACAATCAACCGTCTCCTCAAGAAAAAGTCTGGGACGCGGAACAGGCGGAACGCGCTCGCCACCGCGGAGGATCGCACCCCTGCCACTCAAACCGGTAATGGCACACCAGCGGAGGGCGAGCCCGAGGAGGAAGAAAGCGGTGAGGTTGCAGCGGTGCCAATCGTTGAGGTTATCCCGACGTGCTACAGGTGGATTTCGACCTCACGACCCGCCCCCGATGCGCCGTCGGGGGAGGAAAGGATGACATTATCGTTCTCTGTGCCCGCGTCGCTGCTACCGACGTCGCACCAGGTGGCGGTCGAGGGCAATGGGGACGGGGATGTCAAAATGGAGACGCAGGAGGAGCCTCGACAGCCGCCAGCGCCAGCGGTTTGCAACGTCGATGGGTGTACGGCTACGAGGAAGTACAGGCTGGTTCGTGATTTGGAACGCGGAGCCTGCGGGATGGGGCACCTGCACCTTCTGGAGACGCAGTCTAGAGCGGTTGCGACCTGAGAAGACGCCCAAACGGCGGTACGCTGATACTCTGCTTGATTCATAAAAGCTCACTTGTATGGGCCATGCTGACGGGTGTGTCATAAGGGCTTAGCCGCCGGTTTATGGCGCTCTGGGTCATCGCACAATCCTCCCTTGGACTCTAGAGCACACGGCGCATAACTTGGACTCTTCTGAAAGTATTAGTAGGCATCCCTTGACGAATAACATGGGCTGTAGGAGTGGGCTAGGTGATTAGGCGTCGTCCAGTGTACGCCCCGGAAGCGAAATCTATGTGAAACCACTTGCGCCCGCAGTACAGTGTGTCAGTCCAAGTCTAGTTGGTTAGAAGGCATCCTGATCTCTTCAGGGTCTAGATGACGCTGCTCAGCGCTCAGGCCTCAGGCCTCAGATGGGGTGTCTCCGGACATGTGGCACAGCGCTTGCATCTAACATTCCATCGATAACAGTACCCTACAAGACTTAGTGATACTGTAATCGTCAGGACTCTCGCCAGAAGGTCCCTGATACAGTATGGAACCTACTGCTGGAACCTCTTAAGCGAAGCATAGAATCTGGAAGAAAGAACCCTGAACCTTACGTTACACGTAACTTACACCATGGCGTATTCATAAATACGCATCTGCTTATAGCACTCATGTCTGCTGCTGGCCTAGTTCGGACATGCTGATTTCTCTCGTCACGGCGATCGACTGCCTCGCTCTCTCTACGTTTCTCTATATCCTCTTCGCCTTTCGTGACCACAGAAAGCGAAGAGGCTTCCCGTATCCCCCAGGACCTCCACCTTTACCTGCCATAGGCAATTTGCTTGATGTCCCAAAGCTCTCTCCCTGGTTAGCCTACGCGAATATGTCTAAGGAATACGGTAGGACTGACTTCTCCTAGTGTTTATCCTCTGAACGCTTATGTTTATTAGGCGATGTCGTGTGCCTCCAAATTTTTGGCCAAGTAGTTATCGTCCTGTGTTCGCCCACGGCCATCAAGGATTTATTTGAAAAGCGTGGAGAGTTGTATGCGGATAGAACACCATTTCCGGTTTTTGAGCCTGAGATGTTCGCCTGATCTTTATCCTTCCCTCACCGTAGGTGCTGATTTTACTAATTTCCCAGCATGGATGTGGATTGGTTGTTTCCACTGTCTAGAACGGGAAAATATTGGCGCGAAGGTAGAAGGTTATTAGATCGCAGCCTCCGCCCTGGTGCAACAGCCTTGGACCAGCATTTTATTGAGGAAAAGACACGTGCGTTTCTTAGCCAGTTACTTGCCACCCCGACGGCCTTTCGCAAACACCTCCATCTGTTGGTCCCATCACCACGTTACCCGATAACTGTTGACTCGCATTGTAGCCTTCAAGGAAAGATTGTCATGCATCTCACCTACGGGTATGACTTGAAAGAGAACGACGATATATCGGTACCACCAAAGAGGGTTGTTGAAATCATGACACAGTTCACTTTGCCCGGGGCAGCATTAGTAAATCATCTCCCATTTCGTGCGGTTTCTTCGTCTCCTACTATCCTTTGAGTATCTCAGAGCTATTTTCAGTCCGGCGCCTTCCTTCGTGGGTTCCCTGGTTCAAGTATGAGCCACTGGCAGGTGAATGTCGGGAGCTGGCACGGAGGATGAGGAACGAACCTATCGACTTCGTGAGGAACTCCATGGTATGAATTGTGCAATATTCCGGCAGTTTGTCTCTACTGATGGAATGTCAGCGTGAAGGCACGGCGGGTACCATCACTAGCAACTGAATACCTTCAAGAGGCAGACCTTCTGAGCGGCCTGGAACGTCAACAGGCGGTGCAAGGCATTGAAGATATTCTAGGGTCTCTGTTCCAAGGTAATTCCCTGCGCCATTTATGGATTCACGTAACGCTTACGTTGAGCACCAGCCGGTTCAGATACTGCACGTATTCTCCTTATTCCGGCAGCTTGCTTGGCTGAGGCGTGACTTTCAGACCGTTTCTGCTATGTACTCACTTTTCCTCGCTCTTATCCTTTACCCAGAGGTACAGAAGCGAGCGCAGGCAGAACTTGATTCTGTCATTTCAAGAGATAGGCTGCCAACGTACGATGACAGGCCGCATCTTCCGTACATAGAAGCGATGAGCAAAGAGTTAATGAGGTGGCGCATGGTGACGCCACTGGGTGAGGATTCCTTGCTCTCGTCGATAGCGCCGTGTACTAACATCTTATTGGAGGTGTTCCCCACTCGCCAACTAATGATGATTTCTATAAGGGCTACTTTATCCCAAAAGGTTTGTAAACATCCTTCAATGTTGGTTGAAGTAATCAAAGTCTTTTGCTCTGTAGGTGCTGTGGTCATAGCGAACGGATGGTGAGTGACAATATAATCATATGGCACAGTTGCTCTCCAGAATGTTCTGAGACGGATTGACAGGGCCGTGCTACACGACCCTGAGCAATATCCCGACCCAGAAGCATTCAATCCCGGTCGGTTCCTCAACGAGGATGGTACCTTCCGTGACGATCCAATGATCTCGCTGGCGTTTGGTGCAGGCAGGCGGTTATGCCCCGCGCGCCACTTAGTCGACGTGATACTCTTCGTAGTGACAGCGTCGGTGTTGTCTGTGTTCAACGTGACGAGGGCCAAGGACAAGGACGGGAACGAGATTCCGGTCGCGGTGCCTCCAGTCGAGTCGGTCCTACCTGATGTAACCGTGTGAGTAAACCCATGACATGAGCCTGGTACGTTTGTAGCTGATGTGATGAAATCCATTCACAGTTGGGTGCCGGGGTTTGAGTGCGGTATTACGCCAAGAGACAAGGTCGCAGAGGACTTGATAAGGGCAAGTGCCATTGCTTGAACGTCATTGGTGTTGCACATGCTGCGGGCATCTATTCTCTACCCCTTTCTCACTTTGTAGAACCTGTGGGCTGTGGGCTGTTGTATCAAATATTCTGGCGGAGACCGCAGGGTCACTCTTTACGCGCCTCTGCGACTATCTGCCCACCAACATAGTACTCGTCAACAGTCGATAGGCAGTCAAGCCATAAGTACTCAATTTTCCTTGATTTATTTAGTTGCCATTGGTACGGTACAGTACGTCGAGAATAAAAGGGCCTTCCAAGAAATGAACGTCACGGTGTTGATCCATTTATTAGATTAGACCATAATCTCTAGATTCTCTACCGAACCCCTGCAACCCCTCCACCAACGGCTGAGAACGAGGCTACAACAGCCCTTGAATGCTTTCGTGATTGTGCTTAACGACTTGTGGTTCGAATAACCATTATGATAAAGCTGATCGGGGGTGGCTTTGGCATCGCGAAATTCTCGCGACAGTCATACCGACGAATCACAGGTAGAATTGCACGGTCACGGTCTTGACAGCCCGAGCCATATGGTGCTTAATCCTTTACCACAACGCTTCTGTATTATTTTCTGGTTGCCGTCATGGTTATTTCGAATGATATTTGTTGTGACATGATCGGGTCTTCGTTTTTCCGAATGGGCCGGCCGTCTCGAAAATTCTCGTTCGGCGAGAAATATGCACCGAACAGCGACATTGCACCACGCGGCGACTGATGCGGCGCGAGACGACCTCTGTCCGTTTGGTCCGTTAACCAGCGCTGCTAATCGTCCGACCCGAGCTAGGCAAATAACAGGAAAAAGGATTGGAGACTACCGTGACGGCACAACAAGCTACTATGGCTGTATTCTGTTCGCGAGGTACAGTATGAGTGCTATGAGCGCTGAGCTCTCGCCAGATGTGGAAGCTTCCACTGGCATACAGTTGTCGTACTCGGAAGCGTCTATGGGTTTGCTCATAAATATGCTTCTGAGTTCTGGCAAACTTCGTTCGGACATGCTGATTTCTCTCGTTACAGCGATCGACTGCCTCGCCCTCTCTTCATTTCTCTACATCCTCTTCGCCTTTCGTGACCACAGAAGGCGAAGGGGCTCCCCGTATCCTCCAGGACCTCCACCTTGGCCTGTCATCGGCAATTTACTCGATATCCCAAAGCTCTCTCCCTGGTTAGCCTACGCGAATATGTCTAAAAAATACGGTAGGACTGACCTCTCCTGGTGATTCTCTGACGTTTATGTTTATTAGGCGATGTCGTGTGCTTTCAAGTTTTGGGACAAGTAGTCGTCGTCCTGTGTTCACCGACAGCCATCAAAGATTTACTCGAAAAGCGTGGAGAGTTGTACGCGGATCGAACACCGTTTCCGGTTTTTGAGCCTGAGATGTTCGCCTGATCTTTATCCTTCTCTCACCGTAGGTGCTGACTTCACTAATGTCCCAGAATGGGTATGGATTGGTTGTTTTCACTGTCTAGAACGGGAAAATATTGGCGCGAAGGTAGAAGGCTATTGGATCGCAGCCTCCGCCCAGGTGCAACAGTCTTACATCGGCATTTGATCGAGGAAAAGACACACGCATTTCTTGGCCAGTTACTTGCTACACCGGGGGCCTTCCGTGGACATCTCAGTCTGTTGGTCCCACCGCCACGTCACTCGATAACTGTTGACTCGCATTGTAGCCTTCAAGGAAAGATTGTCATGCATCTCACCTACGGGTATGACTTGAAAGAGAACGACGATATGTTGGTGCCACCGAAGAGGGCTGTTGAAATCATAACACAGTTCGCTTTACCTGGGGCAGCATTAGTAAATCATCTCCCGTTTTGTGCGGTTTCTTCGTCCCCTACTATTACTTGAGTCTCTCACAGCTATTTTCAGTCCGGCGCCTTCCTTCGTGGGTTCCTTGGTTCAAGTATGAGCCACTGGCGAGCGAATGTCGGGAGTTGGCACGGCGGATGAAGAACGAGCCTATGGACTTCGTGAGGAACTCCATGGTATGAATTGTGTAATATTCCAGCAGTTTGTCTCTACTGATGGGTTGTCAGCGTGAGGGCACGGCGGTACCGTCTCTAGCGACTGAATTCCTCCAAGAGGCAGACCTTCTGAGCGGCCTGGAACGTCAACAAGCGGTGCACGGCGTTGAAGATATTCTAGGGTCTCTGTTCCTAGGTAATTCCCTGCCTCATCTACGAATACACGTAGCGCTTACGTCGCGCATCAGCCGGTTCAGATACTGCACGTATTCTCCTTATTCCCACAACTTGCTTGGCTGAGGCGTGACTTTCAGACCGTTGCTGCTATGTACTCACTTTTCCTCGCTCTTATCCTTTACCCAGAGGTACAGAAGCGAGCGCAGGCAGAACTTGATTCGGTGATCTCAAGAGATAGGCTGCCAACGTACGATGACAGGCCGCATCTTCCGTACATAGAAGCGATGAGCAAAGAGCTAATGAGGTGGCACATGGTGACACCACTGGGTGAGGGTTCCTTGTTCTCGTCAATGGCGCCGTGGACTAACATATAATTGGAGGTATTCCCCACTCGCTAACTGATGATGACTTCTATAAGGGCTACTTCATTCCAAAAGGTCTGTAACCATCCTTCAATGTTGGCTGAAGTAATCAAAGTCCTTCGCTCTGTAGGTGCTGTGGTCATAGCGAACGGATGGTGGGTGACAATCATATGGCACAGTTGCCCTCCAGAACGTTCTGAGACTGATTGACAGGGCCGTGCTACACGACCCGGAGCTATATCCCGACCCAGAGGCATTCAATCCCGATCGATTCCTCAACGAAGATGGAACGTTCCGCGACGACCCGATGATCTCGCTGGCGTTTGGTGCAGGCAGGCGGATATGCCCCGCGCGCCACTTGGTCGACGTGATACTCTTCGTAGTGACAGCGTCGGTATTGTCTGTGTTCAACGTGACGAGAGCCAAGGACAAGGACGGGAACGAGATTCCGGTCGCGGTGCCTCCCCTCGAGTCGGTCCTGCCTGATGTAACCGCGTGAGTAAACCTATGACACGAGCCTGGTACGTTTGTAGCTGATGTGATGAAATCCATTCAAAGTTGGGTGCCGGGGTTTGAGTGCGGTATCACGCCAAGAGACAAGGTCGCAGAGGACTTGATAAGGGCAAGTGCCATTGCTTGAACGTCATTGGTGCTGCACATGCTGCGGGCATCTATTCTCTACCCTTTTCCCACTTTGTAGAACCTGTGTTCTGTAGCGTAAATTCAGGGCCTGGGGCTGCTGTATCAAATATTCTGGCGGAGACCGCAAGGTCACTCACTCTTTACGCGCCTCTGCGACTATCTGCTCACCAACATTCTCCGCAAAGTACTCGTCAACAGTCGATAGGTAATCAAGCAATAACTGCTCAATTTGCCTTGATTTATTTAGTTGCCATCGGCAAAGTACAGTATGTCGCGAATCAAAGGGCCTTCCAAGAAATGAACTGTGTTGATGATCTATTTATCAGATTCGACGATAATCTGTAGTAGATTCTGTACCGAACCGGCCTGCACCCTCTCCACCAATGGCTGAGAACGATTCAGAGGCTAATACAGCCCTTGAATGCTTTCGTGATTGTGCATAACAACTTGTGGTTCGAATAATCATTGTGAAAAAGCTGATTTGGGGTGGCTTCGGCATCGCGAAATTCCCGACAGTCATACTGACGAATTACACTCAGTAAAAACGGAAAAGTCCGCTGATGGTCAATTCTTGGTCAATCTGTCAAGGATATTTTGCAAATCTACCGTTTTGGGTCATCTGGGGTCATTTCAAGGGGGGGGCGGAACCGGAATCCCGCACCGGGGGTGGGGTGGTGGGGGGGGTACTCGATCGCGAAAAAAAAAAGTTCGACACCTCCTATTTGTTATGTAATCGTGTCCAAAAACAGTAGTCGGTCTACCATACTAAGTGAGCGATGAGGATCGCAACAAACGTTTGACAGCCAACACACTAGCAACTTGGCTAGCATGGGGTGAAAAGGTCGCGTTTGATTCTCGTTAACCTCCCTTGAGTTCAGAAAGAGACAATGGTGAGAAGTAAGGTCCAAGAGTGAGGAAACATGTACTCGAATTATGCCGCTTGTCTAACTCTTGAAATAACAGAGACAAGAAACAGCTATTCACGTTTTCAAGCACATTGGAGTGTCCGGACTGCAGAAAGGTGGTCCATGTCGGAACGGGTGGACACAAAAACCTCGAGGCGCATCGCACGTCGAAGGCATGTCGCCTTGCATGTCGCAAGCACGCAAATACGAGTGGAGCCCAGCCAAAGAAGCCAGAGAAGGCGAACCAAGTTCTTGACTCGTTCTTCAAGCCCCGGGTTCCATTGAATCCCTCCACAGTCTCAGCCCCTCCTCCCATCTGTCCGGGTGAATCCTACACACTAACCCCTGAGCGTCATATGGAGCTCCTCGGGCCTGCACAAGAGCCCGCGCCCGAGCCCGCGCCTGCATACGAATCACCCCAGGAGTTGGCGTCCATGCCCCAAGGTCAATGGAAGGCTGCCCAGCTGCCCGCGCAGCACGCACTGGATAAGAAGGGGGTCAGCCTTCTTCGGGATCTTGAAGCGGCTGTCAAACAAATACCTAGCGATAAGCCAAGCGCAACTCCAGAACATCGGCTCAGCATATTCGCAATCGACCCACGCACCTGCGTCGCCGAGCCAGGCGAGGATGACTGGCTCATCCTAAACCAAATGATGAAGTCGTCATTTGGGTGGGGAGAGGAAGAAATGGCCACGATTGTCCCGCAACTTTTGAATCGAGGCCCGCATGGTTTGGACGGATTTATCCGCTTCATGTCGTTTTTCGTCCAAGAAAGGGGCCTCCAGGGTGCGCTATTCGAGACAAAAGTCGAGGCGATTCTAAAGGAAATAGGAGATCGGTAAGGAATACGCTCATTCGGATCAGGTCAGCACTCACACGTGCATGAGCGCAGTTATCCCCCTCTTGATCCCCCTGGTCATCCCTCTGGGGCCTCTGCCTCCAAGTCCGCCTCAACCAAAGGCACCTTGACCACCGCCATGGAGACCCACATTGAGAGCGTCGAGGAGAGCGTTACTGAAAATCGAGACATCATCAACGTTGACGAGATAGCAAGCGAGATGGAGGAAGCCAAGGAGGAAGCCCGCAACCCGAGAGAGGTTCGTGAGCGCAGGGCCATCCGCGACGCCGACAAGCCACTGAAACGGCCGAGGAAATGGCCTTGCGAGGGAACCCGTATCACGTTTCCTGAGGGAACGAATCACCATATGTCATACCCATTTGGCCTACACAGCGAGCGTTCCGTGCCTTGGAACTACCATTCGATCGACGACGCGTTCTATCTTCAGGCAAAGTCATGTCAGAAGATATCGTCTACAGAGGGTGGAACATGCGGAAACTGTCAGACACTCACCTCAAGCAACCTCTTTGCTGGGATCTTAAACAGAATCAAGTTCGGTACCCATGAGAACGTCCCACTCATGTATCATGGAGTTGGTGCACTTATCGCCATTGCACGCCGGAAAACCGACCAGATTGAGCAGCTTCGCATGTCAAAACTCAATGACAGTCGAAAGCTGCTGGTGAAAGTAGGCGCACTTGAGGACCACAAGCAGTGGATCATGGCGATTGCAAGTGGGCGGGTCGATCGCGTGGCTTCGCTGGTACAAGCGGGTTTGAAGCAACAAGTCGGAATCAAGACCCTCATTCAGCAATACGAGCGCGCAGCGGACAAGCTTTACAAGCCAAAGGGGTTTACGAACGAGGATATTATGCGGTCTATAGTTTTGCTCCGATTGGGAGGCGCGCGTGTGGCGCAGTTTGCCCACCAGTCCCTGGCCCTGCCGAGTCTCACGACCATTAGGCGCCAGACGGTCTTGCCGGCCCTGGTCGTCTCTCCCTCTGCCCCAACTGTCGCAGACGTCGAGGCAAATGTAATATCATGTTATTCATCGTTTAGACCTGTTTCTGGCTCTTGCTCGGGAGGTACTACACTCGACTCAGATCTCTGGCAGCCATCAGACACGATCAAGGACAAGATCGTGCATCAAGTCCTTATGCTGGATGAGCTCGCGATTGAGAAGCGTGTCCGGTGGGATGATGCTCACAACAAATTTCAGGGAACGTGTCGTGAGCACAACCACCGAATTCCCCTGGACTTCACGTCCGAAAGGGAGCTCGATATTCTATGTGGGGCTATTGAAAGCGACGAGGTCCATCTTGCATCAGAGGTGCGTGTTTTCCACTCCATGCTATGTGTACCAAACTCACTATTACATCTTTAATTTTTAAAGGCAACGGTGGCCGCTATCGGTGTACTCTCGTCTGATCCTCGCGAATACGCTGTGCGGCCAATACTATTCTCTGGTACTTGTAAAAAGGAAACAAGCGAGCAACATGCCTGGGTCATCAAAACAGTCCTCGACGCGTGTAACAGACAAAAAAGGCGAAATAATGCGACATATCGCACTGTTTGTATCGCCTCTGATGGTGAGGCAAAGCGCGGAGATGCGCTCGTTATTCAGACCATGACCTCTGAGCTATCTGTGAACTCCCCGATCTACGCGCTCCTTCGACCCCTTGACTTCCTTAACCTTCTGGTTGGCCCCGACGACATTACTGTGGACAAGGACTTCAAGCACATCATCAAGCGCCAACGGAATGTATTCATGCGCAATAAAGGAGTTGAGATACTGGGCTTTTGTATCACCCCCTCCATTCTCCGTTCCCAGCTCGAATACAATGGCGTCTCAAGTCACCAGCTACGCTCGCTACTAAACCCAAATGACAAACAAGATGTTGTTCTCGCCTACTCTTTGCTAAAGGAGATCTGGTCTCTTCCACCCCCCCCTGCAGGTTCCGACCCGGCCTTTGCCCTTGCCCGCCGCGCCCTAAATATTTATGGTGAATTTGCGCAACACTTGATGCTGCCATATGTCTGCGTCGATCACAACCTCGATGAACAACTAATCCACTTGAGCGCGGCTGCTCATCTCGCGTTTTTGCTTTACCGCCACAACTCTGCGTCTACTCGCTTCATGCCCAGGCAGTCGTATCTTGATATTGTTCTAATGGTCAAGAACGCTTACTTTTGTGTCGCGAAGATGAAAGTTGACAACCCCATCGCGAATTTCTATCTCATCTCGCCCGGCACAGATCGTCTTGAGACTTTTTTTGGACTTATCCGCACTGCTGTCGGCACTGATGCGAATGTTGACATGCTTCAGCTCGGAAGCCGTGCCTCTGGGCTGATGGAGGTTGCTGCAATTCTGGCTGAGCACCCCGAGTGGGATTATGGTACGCGCCGCCTGTCACTTCCTGTCTTCTCCAAGGACACTCGGGAATTCACATCAAAGGCCAACCACATAAATCCAAGGGACTGGCGCGGCGACGTTTCGGTAGCAAATGTCAACCTCCACACCTGCTGGTTGCTTGGACGGAAGCAAGCCGAGGATCTGATCCCAGACGCTGAGGACGTCTTGGGTGCACTGTCTGGTAGTAGCCCATCTATCGACATGCTCTCTCCTTTTGGGGAACTCATGGTCAACCAGCGCGACGAGATCGAAGAAGTAAGTGAGGAAGAAAGCGCGCATGGACCAAGACCGCAATCGGTACCCTATACACACGAAGGCGACATTGAAGACGCAATTGCAGACGAGGCACCTCGCAACAACGGCACCTCGGAAATCCTCATTCAGGGTCAGAAGACAACCAAGGCAAAGGCACTGAGGCACTGAATGGCAAACCACAGCAGTCATTCCTCTACCGATCGCTTGAAACGCGTCCAGCAACTTCCTTGTTTCGATTCAGTGAGTAGAGGCATCGACGTGGACATTATCACGTCTAGCGATGGTGTCCTGGGCGCGCCCTCCCTTCGTATCGGCAACCCCATTGCGATCTTAGTTCAATGCGAAGGCCTGGTTGTATTGGCCGTGGCACAGGTCAACCGACTCAAGTTTGCAGGAAAGGACGACCTCAACGAGCTCCCCATCCATCTACTCGCTGACCCGACAGCAAAAGTGGATTCGCAAATACTTCGCCTCGTTCCAGCGACCCTTGAAGACGATCCAACCCAGGTTCACGACTGGTGTTGGTCCCTACAAATGGAGGCATTGTGCGACAACATCCCTGGTCAGGGGGTTCACCCTATCAACCCATCCCTTTCTGTCCAAAAGCCGGGCAAGCCGACGTTTCTTTTTGAGAGCACGTTCTTAGTAACTCTATCGTGCAACCTTTTTCAAGAACTCAGGCAACACGATAGGAGGAGTCTCCCAGTCGTCAAGCAGTCGGAGAATTTTCCATACCGAAGCTCAGGTGCGTCGCTGTGACTTATTACCTCGGCGAATACTAATGAACTTGCTTCAGGAGGGGCATGCTTCGTCTGTGACGTGTCGAATGATGCGACGGCAGATCTTGATGGGCAAGCCGATTGCCCTAGGTGTGTGCCACCTGTGAAACTAGACCAGAAAAATACACAGCGCGTCCTAGAGCACATGGGTGCTCATATCCTGCACGACGCAAAATTGAACGCTTCCGAGGAGCGCTGCGGGTTATGTCTCCATCCAGCATCGATGTGTAACATCTACCTCACGAAGGGACGCGGCGTGAATGGAAGGTACTCGGTTGATTGGACCAAGTCAAAGTGCCCGAACATGGTCTGTTTTAACTACAGGAATGCCGCGCAGTCTTCCGAAAGATCACCCTGTTCCAACGTCCCTGTGATCTGTTCACTTTGCGAACCAGGTAGCCCAGCTGTGTGGACTTATTCCCTCCATTCCCACTATCGCACGCGCCACCGACTCAGCTCCATTGCCCACTTTCCAAAAGATGGACGTGTGGAGCTGTCCCAATCCGAGAAAGATGGGATGAAGCGGGTGTGGGGCGCACGTTTCAACCAACGGAAGTCGTACTTCTCGAAGAAGGGGCGCAAAACGCCCCTTGCCATCTCAGAGGCCCATCAGTCGAGGCTTCCAATCGCGTAGGTCACATCATGTATTCAATAGAGCTATACTTACAACCCGTCTATCTAGTAGCACCACGGAAGTGGCCCCCAACGTAGATGAAGACGCAGAGATCACAGAAGATGACGACAGGTTGGGGGATGACTCAGATGGACAAGTGGACGATGGCTGGGACTTGCAAGGGGACTTGTATGACGACTCAAGTAAGTTCCTTCGCATTAATCATGGGATCGATACTACTTCACCTGCAGCAAACCCTCCCCCATCTCTCCTCTTGACTGGCCCTCCTTCCAGTCCTAGTGAACGGGATCCGACCTCCACTTCTTCCAAGTTTGTGACTGCTGCGCCAATCACCACCTTCACGAGTGTTCAACACTCGGATCTTTTTAGGACTAACACACCAGTAACCACCTCGGAAGAGGCCCCAACCTCTGTTACAATGGCCACATGCAACCTAGACGTCACCATCGCACAAGTCACAAGTACTACAGACCTCGCACAGGCCGTGCCACCTCCAGCCATTACCCCAGAGTTGTCGACAGTCGCAAGCGCAGGACTGTCCCAAACACCATCTACTGCGTTCATTGCCGCTGTGACTACGACCTCCCAACACTGTGACGGACCTGGTTCTTCGATCCCCGAGGGTGTGACTGGCGCGCAAACTACGCGAAGGCATCGAATAAGGAAGGCGCATGTTCTCCAGCTCAACACATGCATATGTGGGGTAACTATCACTGATATCGAGATCCAAGAAGGAAAAGGCGTCATGAAATGCAACGCGCCGGGATGCGAGATGGTTTGGGTGAGTGCAAACTTAACATGGGTTGCTCAGATGTTGCTGCAACTCGGATGTCCTCTTTAGTTTCATCAGGCGTGCATGAGCTATGATTTTGTATCACGTAAATGGTCTTGTGTTACGGTATGTGAAGTGGACTCCCGCTCTCTGGCTGTGACCCCGTTAGTGGGACGTAATCGGTCTCGGACTTAGTAGTAACCGGTAGTAGCAGTACGATATCACATGCTGATGTAGCATGACTCATTCCTAGGACAGCGGTAATAGGGTTCGAGCTGTTATCGCTAGTCGTAGTACGGATTCGGGAGGAGCTTTAAAGTGTCCTCGTATGTGTATAAATAGTGGCGCCCAAAGACCAAGATACGCCATCTTGGTCTTCTTTGAATCACCACTCTCTCCTCTCCTCGCGTGCCTTAGTTTCACTTGTCTCTCCCTGAGCAAGTCGTCTTCATCGATCTTCGCCTAGTGACTTGGGATAGTCCTAGTGCATATACGCGTCACGTGCCTCGACAAGCGCCGTGTACCTGTGGGAATAGTCACGTGACTACCAAACCAGATACCCGCTAAGTCGTGAACACCCTTTCGCTGTCCAAGTCGGACTAACGCTCGTGGTGGCGTTACATTAAGACCAAGATCCTTTCATCGTGGCGTTCACCACTCGAGACCAGTGGACCAACTTTCAGACCTACTCCCTTGAATGGAGGGGAGATCGCAACATACCGGTACAATTCCTACAAGCTGCACGTTGGAGGGAGTACCGAGGAGACATCGGATATTTTGTGGACTTTGCGTCGGGACCAACCCGGTATAGACCAGTTGAGTTCAATTTCGAACACGTCTGTTGGACCGAGGTTACGTGGAACCCGATCGACAATAGGTGGGACATAGTACGCCCAGCAGGAAGGCTCTACAATTGCGACATCGACGTGCGCAATCTACCCACAAGAGAACAGTGGGGACGTATAGACGGACAACCAGAGGAAGAACCAAGTACTTCAGAACCGAGAACACCCGCTCCTTCCGAAACTAGCGAAGAAGGCGAAAACACAGACGAAGAAGAAGATTCCGAAGTAGAGGAAGTAACTAGACTAGCTGAGTCCATCCCCATATCACAGCCAGAAATTATCTGAGTCAACCCACCAGCCGAAATGGCAACCGTCACCGAAACCATCACCAACGAAGCAGTAGAAGAAGAAATCCGCAGGACTCGAGAAGAAGCTGAGCAACTCCTACTCCCCATACACCCAGCAACGGGACATCGCATGACGGCCGATGATGCGGCCATATTTTGAGCCATAGGACCAGATCAGCCTGACCCACCGGGCGACAACCCGCCACCAGGTGGAGGAGGACGACCGCCAAGACGCCCGCGCGGAGGGTTCCCAGGGGGGTTCGGGGAAGGACCACCCGGAGGAGGAATACCGGGCGGAGCGGTAGCGCCAGGAGCACCAACACCTCGACTTGAGGGTGAGCCGCCGACTATATTCAAGGGAGATCGGACTGACTACGAGTCCTTTCTCACGCAATGGCACGCATACTGGGGGCTCAATTTCGACGCACCAAGCATGCGCAACGTATACAAAAGATGCCTCCTGTTCTTGGGATACATCAAAGGAGCATCCGTCGCAAACTGGACGCTCGGTTTCCTTCAGTGGCTCAACACCGAAGTACGTCAGGGAAGGGACCGATACGATGAATACCTTTGGGACACACTGGCGGCGGGATTCGCAGACAGATTCTCGAATACCCTGGAGCAAGAACAATCCCAGGCAGAACTGGCAAAAGGATTCAGAATGATGGGTGATGATATTGACTCGTACGTCACCAACTTCGAACAGCTGTGCCGGAAAGCTGATTACTGTCTCAACGATCAACAAACCATCGACCGCTTCACGGCCGGACTCCCGAGCAAACTGTTCACAAAGGTCTACGAACTCGATGGACCTACCACCTTCACCGAATGGAAGGACGCGGTGCTGAGACACCAGAAGCAGTACATCCACCTCCGCGCCCGATTGGGAATGTCCATGCTAACAAGGGGACCACCGAGAGGACCACCACCTCGCTTTAACCCGCCTCCACGCTTCGGAGGGTCTCCATGGAATGTGCCGCGCAACCAGGCCATGCGATACGATCCAAATGCGATGGACACGTCCGCGGACAGATCACGCGCATGACTCGCGGAGGTAGGAGACCCCAATCGAGGGAACTACCAACCGCGCCCTCCATTTCCACCAAGAGGAGGACTGGGACAAAGCGGAAACGCCCCTCGCAGGGATATGAGGGAAGTAGTCTGTTATAATTGCAACGGACTCGGACACATCTCACACAACTGCGCACGCCCCAGGAAGCAAAGACAGCCGCAGCAACAATGGCGCCCGGCGAGCAACAGCCGTAGCATGGAGACGGACTACTACAGTCAAGAACCACGAGCCCAAGTGGCCCACATGGCAGAACCACAACAGACGGCGAGCAGTTGGCTCGAAGGGGTTAGAGGAGCAAGCGATGAGGTCAAGGATCTAATTCTCCAAGATTTATGGGAGAAGGGGGATTTTCGGGACGCCTGAACCCATCGGCCTGGGTGAGGGCAACTAATTGTAACTCTGTAATCATGACTCGCTTTCGGTCTCTTAGAATTCCAGTCTCGATTCGCACCAGTTACTCAATGGCCGACATAAAAGGGCTCGTCGACTCCGGAGCCACCGACAACTTCATAAGACCCGCATTCGCCAAACGAATGGGATTAGGGCTCCAGCCGCTGGAACGCCCAAAGAAAATATGGAATATAGATAATATGGAAAACAAAGCTGGGTCCATCACGCACTTTGTGGATTTAGAGGTACAGACAAAAGGAATTCGCAGGGTCATCCGATTCCTTGTCACCGACATAGGAAACGAGGAGCTGGTACTAGGATACCCCTGGCTCGCAACATACGAGCCCACCATCAGCTGGACCCACGCTACCATTCATGAGGACGCACTCCCTATCGTTATTCGGTCTATCAACCCGACCGAACCAACCACGGTCATTGCGGGGGCCACTACCCATGACGAAACCACTCTCGCGCGAACGTTCACAGACGGCGAAAAGGAGGACATAGTCCAAGAACTAAAGGGAGAGTGCCAGTTACGTACCACAGCCACCGAATTAGCTATCGCAGCTAAGCAAAACACGGTAGCCGCAGTGATCCCAACGCCGTACCAACGATTCGCCAAGATATTCAGCGAAGAGGCGTCTCACCGATTCCCGCCATCAAGGCCGTGGGATCATGCTATCGATTTCAAACCTGGCACTCCGGCAACCATCGACTGCAAAATTTATCCCATGACCCAGGACGAAGATGCGCAACTTAAGGTGTGGCTCGAGGAACAACTGAAAATGGGGTATATTTGTCCATCAAAGTCACCCTACGCCTCATCCTTCTTCTTCATCAAAAAGAAAGACGGAAAGCTACGACCCGTACAAGACTATCGAAAGATCAACGCATACACTATCCGCAACCAATACCCGCTGCCGCTCATGTCGGAGCTTATTAACGACTTGGGAAACGGTCACATCTACACCAAGTTAGACGTGCGATGGGGGTATAACAACATACGTATCAAGCCAGGAGATGAACCGAAAGCAGCCTTTAAAACACGGTACGGACTCTTCAAACCTCTGGTGATGTACTTCGGACTCACAAACTCGCCGGCGATGTTCCAAACTATGATGAACGAAATTTTGGGACCCACCATCGCCAAACACGAGCTTCTGGGCACCATCATACGAGTCTATATGGACGACATAGGCATAGCCACTCACGAAAATGCGGGGTTGCAAGCGCACATCAACGCAGTCTGCGACGTACTTCAAGTGGCGATGGACCACGACCTATACTTCAAACCAGAGAAATGCCTCTTCCACTCACCGCGAATGGATTACCTGGGGGTAATCCTTGAAAAGGGGGTAACTCACATGGACCCGGTAAAAATTTCGGGCATCAAAGACTGGCCATGCCCAACGAAGGTCAGAGACGTCCGTTCATTCCTTGGCTTCTGTAATTTTTACCGCCTCTTCATT
Source organism: Lactarius sanguifluus (assembly GCA_021527775.1). Classification (NCBI taxonomy): domain Eukaryota; kingdom Fungi; phylum Basidiomycota; class Agaricomycetes; order Russulales; family Russulaceae; genus Lactarius; species Lactarius sanguifluus. The sequence continues at coordinate 92,502 of JAKEYF010000193.1, read as the reverse complement.
CGCGGTTTCGCCACGCACGCACGAGTGCTCAACAAACTCACGAGAAAAGACGCAGACTGGCAGTGGGGTACAGAGGAAGAACGCGCGTTCCAGAAACTCAAGACGCTCGTCACCGAAGAACCAGTGTTAGCACACCCGTGCTTAACAGATCAATTCGAACTGGAAGTAGACGCATCCGGATTTGCGGTAGGAGCAGTACTACTCCAAAAGAAAAAGGACGGGAAGCGACATCCGGTCGGGTACTACTCGGCGACCCTCAACGAGGCAGAGCGCAACTACGACATATACAACCTGGAGCTACTAGCCATCGTCAAAGCCCTCAGACACTGGAGACCCCTACTAGCGGGATCCCCACACAAAATCAAGATCTTCTCGGACCATCTCAACCTAACGCACTGGAGATCCGCACAAAAGATAAGTCGACGCGTGGCCCGAGAAGTACTGGAACTGATGGAATACGACTTCAAGATCCATCACATCAAGGGAACCAACAACGGCCGAGCCGACGCCTTATCCCGACGACCAGACTACGACCGGGGAGAACACAACAACGATGGAGTCATAGTACTCCCTGACAAAGTCTTTGCAAGAGCAACCGTCATGCAAGTACCGGAGGACCACGCCCAGGATGAACATCAAATACTCCCTTGGGTCGACGCCCATCAACTCAAGAAACTCGACGGAGTGTGGTACAAGCAAGGGGCGCGAGTGATCACCAGAACGCCTCCACTCCTCCGCAACATCATTAGCAACCATCACGACCCCCCCGTCTACGGACACCCAGGAATCAAAAGAACGTTCTGGATCATCGAACGGCACTACTGGTGGCCACACATGTTGCAGCACATTACGGAGTACGTGAAAGGATGCGCGGAATGTCAACGGCACAAAGTCAACAATCGCCCCACACGAGCACCCCTAGTACCCATTACACCAATTCCCGACGCTAAGCCCTTCGAAGTCATCGCGCTGGACTTTATCACTAAACTCCCAGTTTCCCAGGGACAAGACTCCATACTCACCATCACCGATCATGACTGCACCAAGGCATCAATCTTCATACCCTGCGTCGAAGAGATCACGGCAGAGGAAACTGCAGCCCTGTATGTAATCCACGTGTTCAAACGATTCGGACTACCGGCAAAAATCATCAGCGACCGAGATCTGCGATTCGCATCAAAGTTTACCCACGAATTATGCCGTATCCTTGGAATCTACCAGAATATATCAACGGCGTATCATCCACGAACGGATGGACAATCAGAGCGGACTAATCAATGGCTCGAACAGTATCTTAGATTCTGGGCCAACGAGCGTCAAGATAACTGGACGCACTTCCTACCCATGGCGGAATTCGCGCACAACAGTTGGCCACACGAAGCCACAAGGAAGTCCCCATTCTCGCTCATGATGGGATACGACCCACGCGCTGATTGGATGGATCAGCCATCCCCGATCCCACAGGTGACCACTAGGCTGCAGCAATTCCGAGAAGCACGGAGAGAAGCACAACTCCTGATCAAAAAGGCACAATCTTTGTGGGTCAAACACCAAGATACGCCCAAGTACCAAGAGGGAGATCAAGTATGGTTAGAAGGCCGCCACTTGCGCACGAATCAACCAATGGCGAAACTCGCGGCACGACGGCATGGACCCTTCAAAATCATCAAGGTACTATCGCCGGTCAATTATCAATTGGAGCTTCCCATGCAGTGGAGTATTCACCCCGTGTTCCATATTGACCTACTCACGCCTTATCGCGAAACCCCCATGCATGGAGAAAACTTCACACGTCCACCTCCGGATCTTGTGGAAGGCGAGGAAGAATACGAAATTGAAAGTATTCTGGACACGCGGCTGTTCGGCAGAAGCAGAAAACGGCAATACCTTGTAAAATGGAAGGGTTATCCCGACTCGGACAATCAGTGGGTCAACAAGGAAGACCTATCAGCGGATGAAGCCCTGGCGGAGTTCGAGCGGAGTACGAGAGCACGACGAATGCTTATAAGTCCACGGTCCAACGATAAGTTGACCCCATCCTCTCAACCTGGACTTCTCTCACATCACACAATGTCCTCCGCCGCTGTTTCCCCCGTCTCCTCTTGCGCACCACTCGCTCCCAAGCTCGTCGACAACCTCACCTACGAAGAGTTCCGCGAAGCCATGGGCAGAATCGCCCCGGTCACCGACGTCGACCAACCCAACGCCCCAGCTACCTACTGGCTCCTCAGTCAAGACGGGCAAAAGCTCAACACCGCCCCCTACTCACAAGCCGAAGTTGATCGGATTCGTACAGTTCTCGAAGACAGTCCGGATGCCTCACCTCGACCTCTCCCGGTGCGAGTCGAGTACCACGTCAAAGCGGAAGAAGAATCCGGCACAAGAGGACTTGTTGCAGAAGGCAAAGACACTGACCGGATGGAGGTTCGAGGCCAAAGCGTGGAGGCTGGAACAGCTGGAGAGGGCAGCGACAAAGAGAATGTCGATCCTCGAGAGGCGGGCCCGATTCACCGCGACGATGCGCGCGCGGTGTACGACCAGCCTGAGCAACTTGAAGAGTGGTACCCAGCTGAGCACCCCTTCATTATCAGCACAACCGATTCTGACCACCCCTGCGAAACCCCGTACGCGTGTGACACGCTGGGACGTCCCATCTATCGCGGCGACATCGTCATCGACAACCAACCCCCCATCTCCGCCGCCGTTCTGACGCGCCGCCTCGGCAGCTCCCATATCGCACCCCCCGGTTACCTTCACAACCGGGGCGACACCTTCGTCCACTTCCCTATCACCGACGCTCAGGGGGTCACCACGCAGGCCCCCTACGTGCAAGTCATCATGAACGCGGACCCCCTGGTGCTCGCTCTCGCTACCGACAGCGACAAGACCTACTCCAAGCCGCTATACGCGGAGCCGCATGTTCGAGAACGCGGCAAACCTCAGTATACGCCCATCAAGATGCACGCCTTAAGTGGTGGACACAGTCAGCAAATCCGGGTCGACAAGGCGGTCAACGCATTGAAGGACCTGTCACTTAAAGCTGAGTTGCATCGTTACCGAGCCTATCAACACGAGGCTGAGCGGATCGAGCAGCGGCTTCACGCCCTCTCCGAAGCACTCGGTATGGCGCAGGGGGAGCTCGCGCGCAGCAAATTCCGGCTCGAGATGGCTGATGTCTACACTCGCATTGGAGAGGTTCAGGAAGGATGGTCCGGTGGAGTTGGGCCTACCAGGCGCCGTGGGCGTCGCAGCTGAAAAGGGGGTGATGTTACGGTACGTGAAGTGGACTCCCGCTCTCTGGCTGTGACCCCGTTAGTGGGACGTAATCGGTCTCGGACTTAGTAGTAACCGGTAGTAGCAGTACGATATCACATGCTGATGTAGCATGACTCATTCCTAGGACAGCGGTAATAGGGTTCGAGCTGTTATCGCTAGTCGTAGTACAGATTCGGGAGGAGCTTTAAAGTGTCCTCGTATGTGTATAAATAGTGGCGCCCAAAGACCAAGATACACCATCTTGGTCTTCTTTGAATCACCACTCTCTCCTCTCCTCGCGTGCCTTAGTTTCACTTGTCTCTCCCTGAGCAAGTCGTCTTCATCGATCTTCGCCTAGTGACTTGGGATAGTCCTAGTGCATATACGCGTCACGTGCCTCGACAAGCGCCGTGTACCCGTGGGAATAGTCACGTGACTACCAAACCAGATACCCGCTAAGTCGTGAACGCCCTTTCGCTGTCCAAGTCGGACTAACGCTCGTGGTGGCGTTACATCTTGTGAGAGTTGCAGAGCAGGGAATGGGCGTCGTCGCCGTGCGTAGGGGTCTGATAGGGGTCTGAACTCCTACCATATATGGTAACACTTTTGCAATAATTCATTTGTGTCGAAAAAAACACTTGAAAAAAAACATACGTGGGAGTGACATACTATAAAAGGAAACGCGTGGGTGGTGGGGGGGTGGCCCCTATCGAAAAACAAAAAGAATGACCCCCGGTAGGTTTTTGTGATCCCGCCCCCCCCTTGGTTTTTCCATCACCATAGGCGCTAATCCCACTACAGTATAGTAAGTTGTCATCAACAACTCGTGGAGTCGTGGAGAAAACAACAATTCGTCAGCACCACGATTTATTTTACACAATGTAGCATAGGTGACGTAGAAGGGCCCCAGTGACAGTGACCGGTGACTACACTGCCAAACGAACCAGAACCCTGTATGAGGGTCCGGTCGCCCAGGGTTGGACCAGGGTCCACGCGGCCCCAGTTTAGGCTCATTCGTGTGCCGGCCGAGAGGAGTCACCTCAAATGGCAGCAAGAAAAAAAAAACCCTGGACTGGGGCCGCATGGACCCTGGTCCAACCCTGGGCGACCGGACCCCCATACAGGGTTCTGGTTCATTTGGCAGTGTACGGCAGTGTAACCAAGAGTGTAATGGCACTTGTTGTTCGACAATGAAACATTAATGAAGCCGCGGTTCGTCAGACCTGGAGGCGATGGGGATATCTGATGAACGCTGTCGGAACTCGGCATTTTGGAAATTCAGTCGTCCGAATTTCGGAACCCCGTGACCCTGCTGCTGGGCGGATTCTTGAATTACCGTGCTTGGTCATCACAAGTCAGATCAATCAGCGCGAAATTCAAGGCGAAATTTGGAGTTTGGACTTGAGTTTGGAGATGCATTTGGTGCACCAAATCGTTACGGGAGGTCGTCCATTCCAATCAAAGAGCAAGCGGTGAGGCCTGTGAGGCCTAGTGAGTTATACTATCTGTATAATACTGCATCCAATCCTGGGAGAAGTGAGGACATTTCCTTGGACATTTCCTTGGACATTTCTGGCGGCAATCTGAATATAACCATTTTGGGATATGAGTGTATTGGCGAAAAACTCGAATCGCAGAATGAACAGAACCACACCGCAAGACACCGCAAGACACCGCGCCCCACATATTTTCACATTCACGTAACTTATACCATAGCGTATCATGATTCTGATTGGTCTGAAGTCGAGCCAAATACAAGGGTTTCCGTTCTTGAAGCTTGAAGCGTCTATTGGTCGGCTGGCTCCAAGGGTTGGCTCCTTGACTGACTCTGCTCATAAATACGCATCTGCTCCAAGTTATAGTTCCCATGTACACAGCTGTCTGGTGGCTAAGTTCCGAATATGCTAATTTCTCCCATCACGGCCATCGACTGCCTTGCTCTCTCTACATTTCTCTACATCCTCTTCGCCTTTCGTGACCACAGAAGGCGAAGGGGCTCCCCGTATCCTCCAGGACCTCCATCTTGGCCCGTCATCGGCAATTTTCTCGATGTCCCAAAGCTCTCTCCCTGGTTAGCCTACGCGAATATGTCTAAGAAATATGGTAGGATTGAACTCTCCTTGTGTTTCTTCTCTGAAATAAGGGTTATGCTCATTATGAGCCTTTAGGCGATATCATTTGCCTTCAAGTTTTTGGCCAAGTAGTCGTCGTCCTGTGTTCGCCGACGTCCATCAAGGACTTATTCGAAAAGCGCGGAGAGTTGTACGCGGATCGTATACCATTTGCGATCTTTGGGCCTGAGATGTTCGCTTAATCTTTATCCTCCCCTCGCCATGGGTGCTGATCCCACTAATGGCTCAGAATGGATGTGGATTGGCTTTTTCCATTTGCTAGAGTGGGAAAATACTGGCGCGAAGGCAGAAAGTTATTAGATCGCAGCCTCCGCCCTGGCGCAACAGCATCTCATCGGCGTTTGATCGAGGACACGACACGTGTGTTTCTTGGCCAGTTACTTGCTACCCCGAACGCCTTCCGCGAACACCTCCATCTGTTTGTCCCACTGCCACGTTATCCGATAGCTGTTGACTCGCATTGTAGCCTTCAAGGAAGGATTGTTATGCGCCTCACCTACGGGTATGACTTGAAAGAGAACGACGATATGTTGGTACCACCAAAGAGGGCTATTAAAATCATAACACAGTTCGTTTTACCTGGAGCAGCATTAATAAATCATCTCCCATTTCGTGCGGTTCCTTCACCCCTACTGTCATTCGAGTTCCTCACGGCTATATTCAGTCCGACACCTCCCTTCGTGGGTTCCTTGGTTCAAGTATGAGCCACTGGCGAGCGAATGTCGGGAGTTGGCACGGCGGATGAAGAACGAGCCTATGGATTTCGTGAGGAACTCGATGGTACGAATTGTGTAATATTTCGTAGGTCTCTACTCATGGAACACTAGCGCAAGGGCACGGCAGTACCATCTCTGGCAACTGAATTCCTCCAAGAGGCAGATCTGAGTGGCCCGGAAAATCAACCGGGGATGCAAAGCATAAAAGATATTCTAGGGTCTTTATTCATAGGTAATTCCATGCGTCATCTACGAATACATGTAGTGCTTACGTTGAGCACCAGCCGGTTCAGATACTGCACGTGTTCTCATTATTCCCGCAGCTTGCTTGGCTGAGGTGTGACTCTCAGACCGCTGCTGCTTTGTACTCACTTTTCCTCGCTCTTATCCTTTACCCAGAGGTACAGAAGCGAGCACAGGCAGAACTTGATTCTGTCATCTCAAGAGATAGGCTCCCAACGTACGATGACAGGCCGCGTCTTCCATACATAGACGCGATGACCAAAGAGTTATTGAGGTGGTATATGGTGACGCCATTGGGTGACGGCCTCGTTCTCATCAATAGCACCGTGTACTGACGTCCAATGGAGCTGCTCCCCACTCGCCAACCGATGATGACTTCTACCGGGGCTACTTTATTCCAAAAGGTTTGTATTCATCCTTCAATGTTGGCTGAAGTAATCAAAACCCTTCTCTCTGTAGGTGCTGTGGTCATGGCTAATACATGGTGGGCAACAATCATGTGACACAGTTGCTGTCGAGGGGGTTCTGAGATGGATTGACAGGGCTGTCCTCCACGACCCGGAGCTATATCCCGACCCAGAGGCATTCAATCCCGATCGATTCCTCAACGAGGATGGAACGTCCCGCGACGATCCGATGATCTCGCTGGCATTTGGTGTAGGCAGGCGGATATGCCCCGCACGCCACATCGTCGACGTGACGCTCTTCACCGTGACGGCGTCGGTATTGTCTGTGTTCAACGTGACAAAGGCCAAGGATAAGAACGGGGACGACATTCCGGTCGCGGCGCCTCCCCTCGACACGGTCCTAGCCGATGGAGTCATGTGAGTAAGCCAGTGACATGAGCCTGGTACGTGTGTAGAGCTGACCTGGTGAAATCGGTCTAAAGTTGGGTACCGGAGTTCGAGTGTTGTATTATGCCAAGAGACAAGGTTGCAGAGGACTTGATAAGGGCGAGTGCCCTGGCTTGAACACCACCGGTGCCGAGCGTTCTGGTAGGCATCTATTTTCACACACTTCAAGTTCCCGTCCTGTTGGACCTGTGTTCTGTAGCGTAAATTCAGATGTTGCTGCGTCAAATAGACGCGCGGAGTCACTCGTTACGCGCCCGTGCAACTGTAACTGTCTGCTCATCAATATTCTCCCCAAAGTACTCGTCAACAGTCGATAGATAACCATTACTGTGAGTACAAAATTCGTCTTGATTTGTTTAGTGACATCACTAGCGATGTTGAGCCTGAGAATCGAAGCGCTTTCAGGCTTCTATTAGATTCGGCCTCTACCGAACAGCCTTGCGCCCTCTTCGTCGACGGCTGGGAACGAGGCTACTACAGCCCATGAATGATTCTGTGTTCGTTGTGGTTCGAACCTGAGTGCCATGTATGGTAAAGCCGATCAGTGGTCGTGGCTTCGAAATACTCCGAGTCGTCAGTACTTCGTTGTAGCCTGAGTGCTAATTAGACAGTGTAATATGTAAAATACGTTTATCAGTCAAACATGTGGCCTAAAACAAACTTGCGTACTTGTACCTTATCATGAAGGTGAGCAGAAGGCCGCTGAGGACTATCGTTCCCGGTAAATTCAGGCCGGAAGCCGGTGCTCCGCTCGCACCTCACTAACTTACTACTGTACTTTGGTTTCGTGCACACACCCACGGCGCTACAGCGGACACCAAATGTGGTGAGATCTTCGAAGTTCTGTGAATATATATTTTTTGGTCTGAATGCTGACTCTTCGTATCCTCCATAAAGCAAGCACATCCTGAACGCCCAAGTCTCCATCCGCGCACCATGCTGCAAGCAATGGTACGACTGCTCCGAGTGCCATGCTGAGTCGCAGACTCACCGGCTTTCCCGGACAACGGAAATGGCGTTTATCTGCAAAAAGTGCAAGAAGGCGTTCCGCAAGGATATGACAGCCTACGAAGAGAGCGACGAGTATTGCCCACATTGCGACAACCACTATGTGAGCCCGTCGCACGACATCGCATATATCTCAGTGTTAATTAATGTTTTCCATGGAGGTCATCGATGCGAAGACACCACAGGCTGCCATTGGAATTGAGGGCGAGGATGCACGCATCGATTCGCGGTACGTTGTCTTCCTCTCGTAGTCAAAGTTGTCTGGTCATTTGAATACCTCTTCGCAGGCTTCTAAAGGATGAGAGAGTTAAAAAGGATCCTTCTCGGTCTTTGTACAGTCAAGATCACTCTGATCGCCTTGGGTAGATCGCCAACTTCGTCACCATATGTCGTCCACCATAGAGACACTGTCCACTCTACGAAAATACAAGCATTTCAGCCATATATGCGCCAACCTGCGTTTCCGATCCATGTGTCCTTTGACTTCGCTGGTCGGAACCTGGATGCGTTCACCTTCAGACAGTACGGTCCCTATACTCGACAGAGAAACCCAGGAGTTCGATTCCATATATTGCTTTTGACTGAACTAGTCGCTCCGTTTGACCCGATCTACGGCCACCGTCGTAAGCAGATCAACATGTGATACGCAACGCTTCGCAGATGGTCACATTACCCCTACGGCATGTTGGTCTAGCCTCCGCCAAGCCGCCTCTCAATATATGCGCCATTGCGCCTACCCCAGTAACGTGGAAAATCTATGTTCTTCAACTGTGCGCGTTGACACTATGAATTGCAAATCCACGCGATTTAGGCCTAAATTCCCCCCAAAAAATTCTACCTTTCATTGTTCGATCTCGGAAGCTCGGCATTCACCGATATTCACTGTCCGCTTATCCTTATTGGTGCAGCCGCAGGTGTCGACGTCATTGGTTTCACTCAACTCGTTCCGCCTCCTTGTCCACCCCCTCTCTCGCAGGCTGGGGACTAGGCGAGAGAAGGCTTTGTGCCATTACCAACTGGAGAAGTGTCTGTCCAGTAGCGTCGAGCAACTAGAAGGAGCACTCTTGCTCTCCTGAACGCCACGATGAACGTAGCCGGCGGAAGCATGCCAGTCTTAGAGCCTCTAAAAGGCAGCTGGTTTGGGTCTACATCTGTTAGCCTCCTCCAGTCCAAGTACTAATTGGACCGGCGATGATCAGCCAGATGACTCCTATCTGTAAGCTGACCGACCAGACCCCGCACATATAGGAGCAAAGCCCCGTGATATAAATAACGGGTTGCGGCTTGTTGCAACCCAAACACCCTTTCATCTTGTCTTGCCAACTACGATGGTGAATCCTGTAAACGTCAACCCTACTACTGCCGTGCGACGTCTCTCGGTAGGGGCATCTGATTGGTTGTGGGTCGTGACGGGGATTATGGGCGTATCGGCCGTATTTACGCTGGCTTGGGCGAAAGTGGTACGGTCCTATTCATCGCGCATGTCGTCTTGACACATTCTGATGAGGGCCCCTTTTGAAAGCAACCGCACGGAGCACGGGCGTTCCACCATATCGCTCTAGCCATCCTCACAGTGTCCACTATAAGCTATTTTGCTATGGCATCGAACTTGGGACAGACGCCCGTGAGAACCGAATTCAGGAGCGGGCCAACTCGCAGTATCTTTGTTCGTGTCATCCCTCCAGCCTCATCATATTTTATGCTGATCATCAAACTCGTGTAGTATGTGCGATATATCCAGTGGTTCATCAACGCACCCCTTATTCTCCTCTCGTTGCTTCTGGTAACGGGACTTCCATTGTCCGATCTCTTCCTCACGATATTTATGGTCATCGTCACGGTCGTGAGTGGACTCGTCGGTGCGCTCACGCCGACGTCGTACAAGTGGGGTTTCTATGTTTTCGGCGTTTTGACGCTCTTCTATGTCGTGTGAGCTGCAAACCGTTTGTATTTTACGTGCGCTGACGCCCTTGCATGACACAGCTTTTCGGTGCTATTCAGCGGACTGCGGTCGCGCCGGCTTGAAAACCACAGGGGTCTGTACGGCATCTACGCTGTCTACCTCGTCGCCCTCTGGATGCTGTACCCGATCTGCTGGGCCTTCTCCGAGGGTGCGAACGTGCTCACGGTCGATCACGAGATGATCTTCTACAGCATTCTCGACCTTATCGCCGGTCCTTTGTTCCTCTTCTTGTTCCTCGCCTCCCTGCGGAATGTTGAGTACGATGATTTGGGGCTACAATCTGGCAAGGCCTCCGATTACGTGAACCCTCCCCTTCCGACGGAGAAGCCGCGTGAGACTGGTGCCGCGTAAGATAAATAAGAGAATGAGAAGCGAATGTATTATATCGCCCGTACCTATACGTATTCGTACTCTTTGCTACCAACGATGCTGTCATTTTACCTTTTCCGATTTGTGCATGAATAAGTTTATAGGTTTTAGCTTTCTGTTCGTTCGAACTCGGGTTGTCACAAGCGTTGCGTAACGATCACGCGTCTCTTCATATCTTTTGTCACCATTCCCGACGCCCTCGGCCAAAGCGCGAAAATACCTGCCTACGATTGCCATAAAAAACCAAATTGGTATACCGTAGGATCCGATGAATCTGACATTGTACGCCGTCAATGCGTTCATTGTCCTCGATACGGACGGGCATCGTGTCCTTGCCAAATACTACTCGCCAAAGGGACGGACGCAACTAGGGGACCCTGATCCCAACAAGGGCTTGCAGACACTGAAGGAGCAGCGGGCGTTCGAGAAGGGTCTGTTCGCCAAGACGAAAAAGCCAGGCGGTGCGTCTTCCATCAGCTCTCGCAGTTGGACTCGTATTTATTTATTTATCTATAGGCGATATCACTCTATACGACGGACATTTGGCGGTGTATAGACACTCGCTGGACCTCATCTTCTACGTCCTCGGGGGCTCGCAGGAGAACGAACTGATGCTGCATTCGGCGCTGTCCGCATTCATCGAGGCGATCAACCTGCTGCTGCGGAACCAGGTCGAGAAGCGGGCGGTACTGGAGAACCTGGACTGCGTCATTCTCTGCCTGGACGAGACGATAGACGATGGGTGCGTCCCTTTCCTCCGCATGCTCAGGGTGAATTAAATAAATAAATAATAAAATTTACAGGATCATTGTAGAGACGGACTCAACGACCATCGCATCGCGAGTGAGCCGCCCTAGAGCGGACAGCACGGATATTGTGATCAACGAGCAGACCATCCTGAATGCTTACCAGACGGTGAAGGAGAAGATGCAGCAGAGGATTGGACAGCTCTAGTATAGTCAGATGATTATTACGTAATTGAGTGAGAGTGGGAGAGTGTGCGTGTCTCTTGTACTTGCCATCAGCCATGTCTGCCCGACGACAGGCGTCCACTACTTCCCTTTCAAAATATGCCAGAGCCGGCTCTCCCGATCCTGCTGCTCGCTCTCTTGACTATTGCAATGCTTTTTGGGGTCCCAGTGATGCTGGCGTCGACGTGTTGTTCGCTAGGATGCGCGGTGCTGCAAGGACCATGGAAGAGCTCCGTAACTTTTGGAAGGAGAGGTGTGTCACTCCCAAGCGCATTATCATTTCTCGCATTCGACTCCCTCTCTTCCTTTGAGGGCTGCTATCGAGGAAGAATACGCGAAACGTCTCGTCAAACTCACCAAAACGACCTTGGGAAGGGACGAGATAGGGTATGTTCTCTTGGTCCCCCTCCATCCTACTCTTCCTCCTGACACCGCTCCCACGTGAAGCGAATTTCGAAACTCGCTCGACACTCTTCGCCAGGAGACGGACAAGCAGTCCGCCTTTCATCTGCAACTCGCTCAGCAGATTCGCAACGAGCTCGAAAACCCCGTCGCCGCGTTCGTCGCTCGTCAGGCTCAACATCGCAAAGTTTATCAGGGTGCGATCGAGAAACAATTCAAGACAAAGCAGGCACAGGAGGGCCACGTCAACAAAGCTCGCGAGAAGTACGAACAGGATTGTCTCCGCATCAACGCCTACACCGCGCAGAGCACCCTTGTCCAGGGCAAGGACCTCGAGCGCATTTCCGTCAAACTCGAACGTGCCCAACAGACCGTCCACGCAAACGAACGCGAATTCTCCAACTTTGCACGCGCGCTACAAGACACCGTCTCTAAATGGGAGCAGGAGTGGAAACAGTTCTGTGACAGCTGCCAAGATCTCGAAGAGGAGCGTATGGACTTCACAAAAGACAACGTCTGGGCCTACGCCAACGCCGTCTCCATCGTTTGCGTTTCTGATGATGAGGTGAATACTTTGCCCTATAAAAAGTTCCGGCATCAGTTGACCATCATGAATGATCGTCTCTTAGTCCTGCGAACGTTTGCGTCTAGCCCTCGAATCATTCGAACCAGAAAAGGATCAGGAGAATTTCGTTCGCGATTATGGCACCGGGAACGCCATGCCGGACCCCCCACAATTCGTCAACTACTCTTCCGCTGAAGGGGCTCCTCTCACCTCTTCAGCTTCAAAAGTCACCAGCCGTCCCGCTCAGTTCGCTCGCGCTACACAACGCATTAACCGACTCCCCACTGCACCTCCTCCGCCCGACGACGAACAGCCCTTCGTCAACACGGCAGGCGTCGGCGCCGGTAACCGTGCCTCAGGTCCCAACGACCCCGTACCTGCTCGTGCGACCAACCTCTCAAGGGCAAGCACACGCCGCAATGCCCCACAAACAAATGGTAACGGCAATACGAATGGCCCTACTAACGGGTTTTCTCCCGGTTCTTCCCCGCCAACCACCGCATCTCGCAATACCGGTAATTTCGCTGCTGCGCAAGCATCAGCGCAGCCGATCAACCCGACACAGCACGAACTTGTTGTAGGTGATAATACCTACAAGGTCGATCTCTCTAAGGATCAGCAGGGTAATAATCCCCGTGGAGGTGCCGCAGCTTCAAAGGTTGGCGATGAGACAGACCCGATGGTGCAAGCAATGGCCAATTTGCGAACCGCAGCAGGCGCCAGTGTTGGGCGGAGTGTAACGCGTAAAATTACTCCGGACCCTTCTGGAACAACCGGCGGACCTTCTGTTTCGCCTTCGAAAGCACTCGCACCGCCCACTGGTGTCTCCTCTCCGAGCCGGAATGTTGACTACCGCAATTCTGCCGAGATCGTCGTCGGCGCCCACCCTGCTGCACAGCCTCCGCCTGGCTCGCGCTCCACGTCACCTGCGCCGCCGACCGCCACATTCATGCAGCCGCCGTCACAGGTACCCGCGCCTGTTGTAGATTCTGTCATCGATTCGTACCACCAAAGCTTCCCAGGCGAGCGCCGTAGCCGGTCCAACAGCCGTCGCGCGAGCTTCAACGCACCGCAACTGGCACCTGCGCCTTCCCAAGGCCATGGCAGTCATTTGGATCGTCCGGTCAGTCGAGACGGACACGTTGGCATCGGTGCCAATGGTCGTTCCCGTAGTCCATCCCTCAGTCACCCTGCTTCCCGAAGCGTCTCTCCCGCTCCGCCCGGGCCGCCACGCGGTGGCAGTGCCAACCCCGGCAGCGACCAAGGTCCAGGACAGTATCGCGCTACCACACCGAACAGCGTCGGCATTTCTCTTGACCCGCATGGGAACGTCGCGGTGGATTCAATGGCAGATGCGTATCGCCAACAGCAGCAACAACAGGTAGCCCAAGTTAGGCAGGTACAGCAAGCGCAAGCACCACCGATGCAACAGCCACCTTCCGCGCCGGTTCAGTACCAGCAGACCCCGTCCCAACCACAACAGCAACTGCAAGCACCCGGTGGAGGGGCCAGACCTCCCGCGCAACGTCAATCAAGCATCGGCAATTCATTCGGTGTGCCTGGTCAATGGCAGACCGGCGCCCCTCCGTCTCAACAGCAGTACGTCCCACCACCACCAGTGCAACAGCAGGTCCCGCAGCACTCGCCTGCGTACGTGCAAGCTCCACATCCATATGCGAACGCGCCTCCATCACAAGTATACCACGCGCCGCAGGTAAGCTACGGCATGCAGCCGCCGCTGCAGCAACAACAACAACAGCAGCAGCAGCAACAGCAGCAACAACAGCGGCGCGGAGCAATGGGTTCGGGTGGTGGGGAATACTATGCGCAACAGGGATATGCGCCGCAGCAACAGCAACAGCACCCACAGCAGTATCAACAACATCCACACCAACACATTCCGTATGGAGCCGGGTACAGATCCGTCAGCCCCGGACCGATCAACAGGACGCCGTCACCGCAGGCGATGGCGCTCACGCAGCCGCAGCCACAACCAGTCGCGGAGCCTCCGACGCAGCAATACACGGAAGACGGGCGGGGTGTGCTCTTCTACGGTGCGTCACTTTTTTTATCCCCCCCCCCCTTGTTTGAGGTGCTGAGGGTGGAAAATATGCAGTACGGGCGCTGTACGACTACACCGCTACGATCCCAGAGGAATTCGACTTCCAGGCGAACGATATCATCGCTGTCACCGCCACGCCCGAAGATGGGTGGTGGAGCGGCGAGCTGCTCGATGAGCAACGGCGCGTGCCGGGCAGGCACATCTTCCCGAGCAACTTTGTGCATCTGTTTTGAATGGTTCCTTCCCCTACAACACGCGCTGCTGCCGATGGTCGGGTCGGAGCTGACGGGCCTCGGCGTATTTATTCATGCTCTTTTTGTCTTTTCACTAATTTTCACTTTCTACCTTCCTTTGATTCTCAACCTCTCCCTCCCTCTCGGTTTGTGACGTACGTGCTGTGCGAGCAGGTGCCGGGTGCTATATGAGGTTGTTCGGATGCATACGACAATGGGACGTGATACATGATATGATTTTACTGATGGCCCCGAGCCTCGGTGTTGAAGTACAGATTATCGAATTTTCCCTTTCCATTCCTATTTATTCGCTTTGCGTTTTGTCGATTGACTTTTGTACATTTTTAACCGATGAAAGGAAGCGCTGCACTCTTTATATAATGGAACGATACGAATATGGTTGCGGTATTTAAAATTCGCATTGATTAGGTGGGGAAAGGCACATTGACAGGCCAGACCACATTCACAACAGGCACCGTCTGTCATCAGAAGTTACAAGTGACGTGCTCGGTGTTCTCGGAAGCGGAGTATACTCGCTACTGTTTACTCGCTCCAGTGGGGTCACCTCTGATATTGTCATGGACATGTGGTAGCGAACGAGTTTATACAAAAGGTGCATGGAGAAGGCCCTTGCTTCAGTGACTGGAACGGAACTGAGTGGCTAAAAAAGCGCGACTGAGCTGCTTGGAAACGTTCCCAGCGGCAAGTGAAGCCAAAGACTTTCACTGACAGGGCTGCTAAGGGACCGAATATCCGAAGCCACGCCAGGTCAACTTTGTTCTCAGCCGCTGGTGGGGATATGCAGATTATGGTCGAACCTATTAATTTAGTAATACAAATCCTCAACGTGTCCTTTTCTTGGAAAGCGCTTTTATACACGCTCAGGCTGTACCTTTCCAGTCAAGACTGATCGAGTACTTATTGCTTGATTGCCTATTGACCGTTGACAAGTACGTTTCAAGTTGTTACAGACATAAAGATCGTCTCTGCCGTCTCTGCTAGAACGCCTGACGCAGCAGCCCCTAATTTTATGCCACAGAACATAGGTTCGACAGAGTGGGAAAAGGTGGGAGAATAGATGCCTGCAGGACGTGTGGAGCACATATATTCAAGCCAAGGTACTCGCCCTTATCAAGTCCTCTGCGAGCCTATCTCTTGGCGTAATGGAGCACTCGAACTTCGGCGGATAACTTTCAAGGGAGTTCATCGGGTCAGCAACAAACGCATCAGGTTCATGCCATAGGTGGACCTCATTACTCACATGACACCAGCGCCTTTGATCGACTCGGGGGGCGGTAAAGTGACCGGAATCTCCTTCCCATTCTCGTCGCTGGCCGTCGTCACGTTGAACACGGACAACACAGACGCCGTCACGACGAAGAGTATCGTGTCGACGAAGTGCCGTCCCGGACATATCCGCCTGCCTGCACCAAACGCCAGCGAAATCATCGGATCGTCGCGGAAGGTTCCATCCTTATCGAGGAAACGTTCGGGCTTGAACGCCTCTGGGTCTGGATACAGCTCCGGATCGTGCAGGACAGCCCTATGAACCCGCACCAGAATTATCTGGAGAGCAACTGTGTCGTATGATTGTTGCGCACCATGCGTTAACTATGACCACAGCACCTACAGCGGGAAGGACTTTGATTACGACTTCAGCCAACATCGAAAGATGACTAGACCTTTTGGAATAAAGTAGCCCTTATAGAAGTCATCATCAGTTGGCGAGTGGTGAACACCTCCATATAGGTGTTAGTACACGTTGCTGTTGACCAGAACGGGGAATCCGCACCCAGTGGCGTCACCATATGCCACCTCAATAACTCTCTGCTCATCGCTTCTATATATGGAAGACGTGGCTTGTCGTCGTACGTTGGCAACCTATCTCTTGAGACGACAGAGTCAAGCTCTGCCTGCGCTCGCTTCTGAACCTCTGGATAAAGGACGAGCGCGAGGAAGAGCGAAGACATTGAAGAAACGGTCTGAATGTCGCGCGTCAGCCAAGAAGCAAGCTACGGGAATAGGGAGAATACGTGCTGTTTCTGAACCGGCTGGTGCTCGACATAAGCGCTACATGAATTTGTAGATGTTACAAGGAATTACCTTGGAACAGGGACCCTAGAATATCTTCGATAGCTTGCACCATCGGTTGGCGTTCTAGGCCACTCAGGAGGTCTACCTCTTGGAGGAATTCAGTTGCTAGAGATGATATTGCAGTGCCGTCGTGCTGACGGACATCAGTAGAGGTAAATTACGGGAATTTCACCCGATTCATACCATGGAGTTCCTCACGAAGTCGATAGGCTCTTTCTTCATCCGCCGTGCCAGCTCCCTACATTCACTCGCCAGTGGCTCATACTTGAACCAAGGAACCCACGAAGGAAGGCGTCGGACTAAACATAGCCGTAAGGCACTCAAATGACAATAGGGGATGAAGGAACCGCACGGAATGGAAGATAATTTATCAACGGTGTTGCAGGTAAAATGAACTGTTTTAAGATATTACCAATCCTCTTCGGTGGCACCAATATATCGTCATTTTCCTTTAATTCATACCCGTAGGCGAGGCGCATGACAAGCTTTCCTTGAAGACTACGATGCGAGTCAACAATTATCGAAAACTGTGGCAGCGGAACCAACAGATTTATGTGTTCGCGGAAGGCGTTTGGGGTGGCAAGTAACTGGCCAAGAAACACGCGTGTCTTTTCCTCGATCAAACGCCGATGCAAGGCTGCTGCGCTAGGGCGGAGACCGCGATCTAATAACTTTCTACCTTCACGCCAGTATTTTCCCATTCTAGCAAGGAAAAACGCCCAATCCACACCCATTCTGGGACATCATCAGCACCTATGACGAGGAATGGATAAATATCAGGCGTACATCTCAAGGATCGGTAACGGTGTCCGATCCGCATACAACTCTCCACGTCTTTCGAGTAAGTCCTTGATGGCTGTCGGCGAACACAGGACGACGACGACTTGGCCTAAAACGTTGATGCACAGGACATCGCCTGATAAACATAAAACCTAGGTTCAGAGTGGAAACACAACTGAACTTGAAGGAGAGGTCAATCCTACCGTATTTCTTAGACATATTTGCGTAGGCCAACCAAGGAGAGAGCTTTGGGACATCCAGAAAATTGCCGATGACAGGCCAAGGTGGAGGTCCCGGGGGATATGGGCGACCCCTTCGTCTTCTGTGACCACGATAGGCGAGGAGGAGGTAAAGTAACGCAGTGAGGGCGAGGGAGTCAATCGCTGTGATGAGAGAGAGCTGCATCATGAAACTGGTCACTTGAAAAGACAGATACGAAAACTACGAGAGCAGGAGCCTTTATAGCCCCACTTGCGCCTGTACCACATTGGCTCCGACAGTCGGAAGCGTGGAGAGAAGCCCCCATAAATAGGTGCTGCGTAATTCTCCGAGTCTTCAAGTTGTTGAGTCAATGTATTTTCTCTCTCACTTGAGTGACTTGACACGAGATTAGGAACCGACAGACATCTGCGACCTATTGCTGAGATAGGATAGAAACCAAGGGAACACGTAGACGAATAGGAATGCAATAAGCCACACGGGCCGCGATGAGGCAGGCAGCCGACGTTGACGTTGATTTGTTTTGGAAGAAGAACTAGGTTACCTAACAATCCAACGTAATGCGCTGGTGCAAACCTCGGAGCAAGCCTCGGAGCCTCGGAGCCTCGAAAACGGGGGAAAATGCATTGACGCACACCAGGGTACTGTATGGGTAGTGTGGGACTCAGGCTCAAGTACTTCTGGGCTATTACTCAGTACTAGTAGAACCTACTACCCACTAAAGCACTAAAGAGCCACGTTTCGATTCATCCAATCTCTTGGGAGGTCGCGATCCCTCTGCGATCTTTATGTAATAGTTTTCTGCCAATGCAGCACTTTTCTTGGCACAATGGCACTTTTGTTGCTGTTGTTTTCTTCGAATAGTCTCCTGTTGAGCCATGTGTAGTATAATCTTGCCACGGATGTTTCTTCCACATACCAAGGTCCAAATCAGGTATGTTGCCAGTTGATTCGGAATTAATGATTTTGAGCAGACGCTCCGCTCCTGGGTCGTATCGTCACTATCGTGTGATCGTTTGTGTCGGTTCCTACCTCTTAACTTAGTTTTGGGGGCGTTTCCACGCTTAGGGTGCTACATCCTATTTTTGTTCTAGGGACATTTTTGGCCATGTGGCCATAATTTTCTTGCTTTCTCCCACGCTGACTTGACCCTCGTCTGACTTGTACAACACTGGCTTCTACTGGCTCGTCCATCGAACTATACCCTGTTCATACTTCCATTGACCCCGCCGTGATACTAGGCCCCAGAAAGGATCAATCATAAACTCCCCACATACTGTGGACGCGACCTCCCTTCTCCGCGTCCCATCACCTTGGATTTATCGTTGTTCCTTTACTGGGCTCTAGTGGCAGGTGTGCAGTGGTGAGCCCTCTTCGTGGATGACCCACTGCCTCCTGCTGGTGCTCGGCTTTCCCATAACTACCTCGTTCATCCGCTGGAATGCCATCAACTTAGGTTTCATACATTTGTGCGTTCGCTTTCCAAGGGTCACCCCTATATACCAGCATGCCCACTGCTGTTAACTGGCTCCCGTAGGTCGTGGCCTATGGTGGTACTCAGTAGGACGGATATCTTGTGAGTCATTTCCCACGCGAGCATTGAAGCGCAGTACCCCGTATTCCCATACATGCCGTCGGGGTCGAGGATTGGGCCGTACTTCCTTTGTAGCTGTCCGTGGAGCTGCCATAAATAAACCAAGAGGAAGAACCTGTATAACGATAAGTAAGCAAAGCTCCTTGCGTTAGTACGACTTGCACTCACGAGGTATGGTGCTACCGCATCGCATGGGGATGAGGGAAATACCTGATCCACGCTGCCATCGCTCTGTGGCGATGGATAGGAGATAGCATCTGTCGCTGCTTTGAACTGCGAGTACGAGAGGTCGTGGAAAATGCAGATTGAAGACCAACATGGGGCGAGCGAGTAGCAAGTGCCCAAATCCTGTGACACAATAAAGTGAGCAACATCATCGGCCGAGTACCATTCATTGCATGCTTACGGGTGGGTCAAAGATAATTTCGTTCCTATATGCGCTGTCGCTAGCGAGAGGGTGCGGTGCTGGGGGGAGCAATTGCCATTGCGTCTGTTGCGGTGAGATCTTCGAGATTGGTTCTGTTTCCGAGCATGTTACTGGCCGCGAGGGCGGTAGTGCAGTCGACACTCTGTGACAAACGTTAGTGGGTTGCGTCTCGTATCGTGTGGACAAATGTGCTCACGAGTTGAGATCCGGGAGTCGTTGTAAGCGTTCCACGCCGTCCCCAAGATAAGGGCCACTGCACCGTGAAATCTCCCTCTTTTGACGTTTGTTGGAATGTCTGGCAGGAGGGAGAAGGCGTGGTGTCGGTACCGGCCGAGAAGGTATGGGGATAGTTCATCGTGGTTCGCAGGGTCTGTGTGAGTGATTGTGGGATGTGAACGGCGGATATTTCGAGCGAAATTGCTGAGGAAATAATTTGTCAATTTTCGGCGATCGCAGAGGCTTTTAGTGAATGGGTTCAGTGAGGAAGAACAGGTCATGATTTTGACCAGACATGGCTTTTACTTGGCCATGCTGGTGTCGTTTTCGGTTTCGTGAGCGTCGCTTTTATAGTGTTGCATGCCGCCCTGTGATGGCTCATTTGGCGTGCTGTGGCCAAGCCCAAGATCTGGGTCCCTCGTTGCTAACACGAGTCATAATTGCTGCCCACAGCGTCCCTTTCACGTCAATAAGGGTGTGTCTTTCATTGTTGATATAAGGGTCTTTGTACTTCTGAAAGGAATGCGGGGGCAGTCAAGACCTAGCGTCAAGCGACTTGTGATTGGACGAAGACTTAAAAGGGTTCCCCATATGGTGCAGCGCACAGCAGCGCTCACCATTCACACCTGACTGGGGTTGACGGAGCTAAGAACAGACGGTTTCATGGTCAACTAGAGGGGGGCCCGTATCGATTGACACTGGGGAATCAAGAGACCAGATTCAAACTATTCTGACGAGTATAGTGTAACTTTCGGTTTCCCCGCGAAGCACGGGAAGTGGTTCTCGAACAAGAAAGGAAAATAAAATAAAATCCATGAAGGGTAGAGAATCCCCTTGTCTCGTTGAAAAAACTGATTCGTGGTTCAGATTGTCGGATTTGCCATTTCGGATCCTCCTTAGCAAAGGGGTCATTATATCCACATACAGCAGTGTTTTCTTTCCCCCAACTAAGAACACCTGATGCTCGAAACGGGATTTCAGAGACTGACTTCGTGTTAGGCTCACGATGGAGGTCTGATGTAGATCTGGTGCACTGGGCTAGGCCGTCGCCAACTCCGCAAGTGATAAGTAATCGCCGTCTCGACCAGCTGCCCTCGGGTTAATCTTCGGCGTTATCACACAACTAGATAAAATAGCTTCGTGGCTCCACCTGTAGAGACTGCGCCCGGGCGGTGGGCCCAGAGTTAAGGTCTTTAAGAGGTGGCGCACGCCTGTGGGACCCTCCAGCTCGGCGGATGGTCTCCTGGTAAGGCGTGTAGTGGCGCAGACCCACTTGGACGAGAGGCTCGTGATCATTTCATGTGATCATCTCACTAGCCGATTCCATTACTGTAAGGTGGACGTGATGAAAACCTACTGGTGAATCGCTAGATAGCAAGAGCTCCCGATCCTTCTCGAACGTTGTCCTCGACAATAGTGGAGTGAAACCGACTTTTCGTCAAGCCACTCAGAAGCACAATATATTTCAAAGTCAGGTGGGACATACGTACAACTATAAAGAGCCAAGAGTCAAGAGATGCGACGTCAAGCTTGAACACTATCGATTATCCCTAATCAAATCTTCCGCGACCTTGTCTCTTGGCCTGACGGAACACTCGAACTTCGCCGGGTAGCTGTAAGAGTCCACTAGTAAGGGCCAAGAGATGGCTGCAGCAAGGGTCACGCACCATACGACAGCATTGACCTCGACCATCGGACTGACTGGAATTTCGTAACCATTCTCGTCTTTCGCCTTGGTGACATTGAACACAGAGAGCACAGAGGCGGCGACCATGAAAAGTGACATGTCTACCAAATGACGCGCAGGACAGATCCGCTTGCCACCGCCAAATGCGAGAGAGATCATCGGGTCGTCTCGGAATGTTCCGTCGTCGTTCAGAAATCGCTCGGGATTGAATGTTTCCGGATCCGGATAGAGTTCTGGGTTGTGTAGGATCCCCCTAGGAACTTTTCTTGGGAAACTATCAGGTAAGACGGCTCATAGTACACACCACGAGTTAACGATCATCGTCGAACCTACCAAGCGGACCGTCAGCAGCGGTCCACAGCTATTTCAATCTAGTGACGCGGCAAACCTTTTGGAATGAAGAATCCTCGGTAGACACCATCCTCGGTTGAAGCATGGGGGAAACCTTGAAAAAACGATGGGATACACTGATTTACCCACATGAGAGGAATTCGTACCCATGGGTGCAACCATTTGCCACCTGAGTAACTCCTTGCAGATTGCCTCAATGTATGGAAGACGTGATCGGTCCTCGAAAGTTGGAAGCCTGTCTCTCGATACGACAGAGTCGATTTGAGCTTGCGCCCGCTGCTGTACCTCTGGATAGAGGGTGAGTGCAACGAAGAGGGAAGTCGTCGTGGATGCGGCCTGATAGCGCGCTCAATTATTGAAGGAGGCTCGAAGGCTCGAATACGCACTGTGTCCACACCGGCTGATGTTCGCGGTCAGCATCTCGTTCCTTCATGTTAGATGGAACGATTCACCTTCATACATAGAACCCAGGACTCGTTTGATGACGTCCTCTTGCAATTGCCGCTCGGGGCCATTCAGACTCTCCAACTCCAGGAGTTGTTCACGGGCCAGCGACGACACTGCTGTTCCGTCTCGCTAGATGGCCATAGTTAAGACGTACTGCACGACATAAATGACTCATAAACGTCATGACCACGAACCATGGCTCTTTTCACGAAATCGATCGGTTCATTCATTGTCCTCTGACCGAGTTCCCTGCCTTGCCGAGCCAGCGACTCATAGCTGAACCAAGGGACCCATGAAGGGATATGTCGCACTGAAGACGGTCGTCAGTTCTTCCTGGCAGTGATCACGAAGTGGGGATTCATACGGAGTGGGAAGTGATTTACAAGAGCTGCTCCAGGTAGGACGAAATGACTCAACATACGAAACAGTTGCACTGGAGCCTTGGTTATTTCGTCGTTCTCCTTTAGGTTGTACCCATACATGAGAGACATGATAAGCTGTCCTTGAGATCTGCGAGACCCTACCATTTCTAGCGAGCAGTATGAGCTAATGGAGAGAACCACTGACAAATCAACATGGCCGCGGAAGTCTGCGGGAGCTACGAAGAGCCGACTTAGAAATGCGTGTGTAATTTCCTCTATCCTCCGGTGGTATAGAGACATTGCACCAGGACGAAGGATGCGATCCGCGATCTTCCGTCTCTCGCGCCAGTCCTCCCCGTATCTGGTGAAAGCTAAGAGCCAATCTACGTCCATTCTAAAGTGTCAGATGACGGTCAGCGGAGTGTCACAGAAACGGCAACGAGGCTAACGGGCAGTGAACCTGCGCACATTTCGGGCATCGGCCAGGCAGGACGATCCGAGTAGATATCCCCGCGTTTTTCAAAGAGGTCTTTGATCACAGACGGGGAACAGAGCACCACGACAGACTGTCCAAAAACTTGAAGGTACAGAATGTCGCCTGGTGAGCGTGAGAGCTAGTTTCAGTGAAGGGTGTACACCATCTCGCAATGACGTCGCACAAACCGTGTTTCTTGGACATTTCTGTGTACGATATCCACGGCAATTGTTTCGGAGAGTCGAGTAAATTGCCGATTATTGGCCATGGTTTTGGACCAGGTGGATAAGGGAGTCCTCTTCTTCTTTTGTGATCGCGGAAGGCTACTAGGAGGTGAAGAAAAACGGATGCCATGATAATATCTACCGCTGCGATGAATGTGGACGCCATGATGACGGGGTGAGGGTAAACCCGTAGTGAGGGCTGACAACATGCGCAGACATGTTGTTATATATGGGAATCTGTCGGTTCACGTATCATTCTTCAGCTGACGGCTGGCATGTAACTGCGCATGACAGTGCGACCGTCATCACTGGCAGGCCTTCAATCGATAGATTTCGCTTCGAGGAATTTTCCCTTGCTTTATCGATGTGTGGCGTCGGCGAAATCTTCGAAAAATACGAATTTCAAATGACAATGTCCCAAAGTTCCCGGGTTACGGGTTAGCGAACCACGCACTTCCAAGGCATACAACTGCTTCCACTTTTAGATTTGGGGCATTCCGCCTTGTGGCCGCTTTTTATCCCCCTTTTTGAATGCCTTTTCACAGCTTCTGCTTTGGCGTCGCTTTCATCTTCGGTTTCAAACACCTCGACATGCGAGGGGGCGGTATACCCCACCGATGGTTCGACTGGGGTTCGACTGACTTAAAATTGATCACATCAAGTTCAAGTTAGACAGTCCGTTGGCCTGATATCGCGGGTCTAACGCACCGTCTCCCCTCTTCCACTAGCAGGCTGAGTGGTCGACTTCCTCCACCATAACCAAGCCGATCCGAGTGCAGACAGGCTGAGGCAGCTGCTCAAAAATATTGAACTACGGTAGATCGATATAACGATGAGGGAAGTGCCACATAGTTTTTGAGTTGCAGGCGGAAATGCACATGGGTAGGCGGCTATCACGTGACCCTGTTTCCGAACCTGCCGAATCGAACTCTCATGTCTGTATATTCCAACTCAGACTGCATGCTGAAGTGATTCATCTGTTTCTCGGACTGGCCATATTGGAGATATCACTTTGTCCATGGGTACTCATGCACTCATGTCCGTAGCGAACGGACAGGCGACGAGCTCGGCCCGGGGTTTACCGGTTTACCACGTTTACCCCTTACCTCCTCGACTCTGACTCCTTTACGACTCTCCGAATTATTTGTGCAATTTAATCCAAGAATTAATCCAATCGCTAGGTAGAGAACCGCAGACTCTCTCCCCTTCACGTTGTGGCGCTAGACCGTTTCTCCATCCTATACAATTTATCCTCCGGATACATGGCCCCTTTCTTTAGTGTCTCCTTCTCCGATTCTCGCCGACGCATTTATTCCTATCGTGCCACACAGTTGTGTCTTGTCTGCATTGCAGAAATGCCCGCTGCTATTCAGCTCACGAGCCCGATGATGAGATACCTCCTATTTTTGAACCCTCGCACCGCCTATGCGCACCTATTAAGGCCACCGTATTTTCCCTGAAGCCCCCTTACTCCTCTACTCTCCTTTTGTACGGCGATAGGCTGTTGTTTCGGCGGAACCTGCCTCTTGCGCGAGAGCCGAGCCCTAGCAGTTGCTCGCATCTCGAGAATCCTAGCATTCCGGCCGATATTCAGTAATGACACTGGAAATCTCACGTTTCTTTCTTGCCACCGGAACTCACACCCACTTACACCGCCGACATTCTCCATTTTTCTCCTATTACTTTCGGCTTTCGGTTGTGCTTACCCGCGAGAGGTACCAAACAAGATATCCTCGTCATTCCATTGTTGCGTCTCCTTTTCACAAGAGTTCCCCTGTGGCATTTGGCTCCCAATCCCCTGCCGCGTCCCCAGGTCTATATAAGAGCAGCAATCTGAACCCACAACTCATCAAACCACTTGAACTACTACCCATCATTATCCTAATTTTTTCTGTCGACAACCCACACCCCATCCACACGACAAACCCACCAAACGACTAAGTTCCCGGTAACGGGACTTAGTTGTTTCAACCAACCTCCCCACCCATCATGCCGTCTTACCCTGCGTCTGCATCCCAATTCCTGGGACAGACCATCGATAACGGTGCTCTCAGGATTGAGGCCATTTTGGGTGCGGGTGCGTTCGGCGTCGTATACCGCGCCATCGACATTCAGACCGGCGCACAGTATGCCATCAAACGTGTCGAGAAGGAGGGAAACGAGTACTATCAAACTCGCGAGAGACAGCTCCATTCCCGTGTCTCGTCCCACCCCCATGTGCTCACCTTCCATCGTGAGATCCACGAGGGTCGTTACGCCTTCTACGTATACGATCTTTGCGCCGGCGATCTTCACTCGGTCATAAAGAAGGTCGCGTTCTTCCACGAGGATGAACTCATCAAGCGCGTGTTCATCCAAATCATCGATGCGCTCGAGTACTGCCACAAACGCGGCGTCTATCACCGGGATCTCAAACCAGAGAACATTCTGGTGTCTGCGCTAGGCGGAGATATGGATGTCTTCGTTGCCGACTTTGGTCTTGCTACCACTAGCAAGATGACGGCGTCGGCATGTGGAACGCCGTGTTTCATGAGCCCAGGTATGTATTCCTCTGCGTTTTCTCACCCTTCCCCGTTAAATTCCTATTTTAACTCAAGAGTCACTGGTACCTCACCACCGTCCCTACTCTTCTGCGCAAGGAGACGTTTGGGTACTCGGTTGCATTCTCGCCGAGATGATTGGCAACGTTCGACCCTGGTCTCTGGCCACGCCAGAGGACAGCGATTACAGCTCCTACTTGATGAATCGCACGGTCTTGTTCGACAAGTTGCCAGTCTCTCATACCGCCTATCTCCTCCTGAGAAAGATCTTCTCCACCAAGCCGGAGCTGCGGCCATCACTCGCTGCCATCCGCACGGAGGTGCTCGCGATGGACACATTCTTCCTCACGGAGTCAGAGGTGGGAAACTGTGGATGGGCAGATCGGATGGAGAAGCAGAAGTTGGGCAAGTTGCGCGCACGTGGAGTCGTCGCGCCGCCATCTCGTCGCTCTTCGGACACGTCGTCGTCCGAGTCGTACCGCTTCGATACTTGCAGCTTGGGATCGTCATCAGGATCACGGTATTCATGTGGCTCGTCCTCATCGGCCTTCGATTCAAGTTCAGGCGAGTCGATCGAGTTACCCGCCACACCTCCTGCTCCAGTGGCAGAGGTCGTACGTACAATGGACAAGGCGAGCGGATTGGTGCTGGTTCCGCGCGTAGTCGCAGCTCACTGGCAGACTTGTTGATACTGTTTACATTCTGGCACCTTGACGGACTTTGATACGATACGATACGATACGATATTAAGTTATTACCATATTTAATGCCCCTGGACAGTTATATTGTTACGAACAGTGATACATAATACGATACCAGCATATCAGGTTCGATTGATGAAACAGGCGTGAATAGCATCCAAGTTTCGTGCATCTGAATCCAAGTACTGTCCGTCAGCTTGGCTAGGTCCTAAAGTTAAAAGTCTCACGCCGGACACAGTCTAAAATAATTGACCAGTGCGCCAGCCGTCGTGACAAGGAGAAGGGTTACCCCTTCAGGACTACATCCGTGAGCAGACATCCGCCGATAAGGGGTTCAGCCCGTCTTCAATCCGATTCAATCCGATATAAGCAACGGAGTGAAGCCCACGGGTCTAAACCGGGTGCACCATTTCTTCTACGGCTTTGAAAACTGCTATCTTACTCCGCCTCTCGCAGGACCTATTTAGTCTTCATGTCCCGTCCACTCAAGCAGCTACTATGCACTGTGATATGAACGAGGGCGGGCGCCGTAGCAGGGAGAGAGGGTGTAGCTTCACGGGTGCGGTTTGTGGCGCACTTACGTTGGTGTACGGTCCGAGTGGACGCTGTGCGTGCTGGAGGAGACGACCGAACTGAATCTGGGGCTACATGTCCTGGATAGGTGGCCCCTAACGATGGGCAGCTCCCTGAGAGTAGCCGGGACTTCGGAGACGTATGGATAGCTTGGTCAAGCATATTATGGGACGCGGAGTGTTGTAGGTTTTTGAAAATTTATTATTTTATTTTCTGTTACAGTAAGTGTTAGTGGTGAAAATAATAGGTTCCTATGTTTGTTTCACGTTTCACGGAGCCCCGGGCCTGTCAAAGCTTTTTTTTACTCACGGACTTTCTGCAACCTTGCTCAGCGCTCAACCCTGTGATCTACAGTACGAGTTCCGGTGCTATGTTTCGCTGAGATCTGACGTTCTCGAGCTCTGAATCTCCTGGCGCACCGAGGACTCGGCAATCTCTTGCCGATGCAACGCACGTATGGCATTACATGTTACAGACCAGCAGGCAGCTTCTCAATCAAACATACAAGGAGATCCAACCTGGCCTGCGGGGATATAAGCTCGAAGGGTTGACCCCTAGTCCTTCACCAACGTCTTTCCACACAAGCTCTCTTCTCCTATACAACGCCAACACACTCTTATACTTTTTTTTGTTCACCACACTTCTCTAAACACACATGGCCATCATCGACTCTTTCAAGCCTAACGCTACCAGCGTGGAGGTACGCCTTGCGGGCACTCCGCTCTCCATTGAAGGTCATAAATGTTTGCCATAGTTTTCGTGGCCCGCCGAATTGACTGGCCTTGAACGCATCATGCTTTCGCCCCGCGGTGAACTTCAACGCTTGCTTAGGTGCGTTTTTTCCTCTGCTTCCTCTATGACCATGACCGGTTCTAAGCTTAAACGATATGACACAGCGCCTTCTTTTCTCACACCATCAACATTAAAACTATTTATGAACATACCTCACCTTATACACACACCGCCTCGCCGGAGGAGCCCGTAACCCAGCGTCGCGAGGTCCACCTTATCTGCGGCGGGAAGACCGCTTGCATTGCGACAAGCGACGTAACCATCACCGCACCTCTCCCCGAACGACTCTTCCTAGACGAGAAGTTCGCTATCGGGCAGATGTTCCGCCAGATGCAAACGCCGCCTCAGTTTGCGCTCCTAGACTGTGGTGTCAAGGTCGAAGACGGCAAGGACACCGTTTGGCGGCGGTACACATTGTCCACGGAGGGCTTTGTGTGCGACATAACGGAGGTGTTCCCTGACCGGGACATGTTTAAGCTCTGTGAGCAGTGGCTCGAGGAGCGCGTGAATGCTCCGAAGGCCGAAGAGGAGAACAGCGAGCACCGGTATGCTACGAACGCTGTTCCCATCCACGTTTAATCACCTCCTAAACTATTTGTGTCTTTGACCCGGAATCGGACTTGCGCTGGTGATGCATATATAACTTAACATACAGTGCTGTATTATTCTTTTTAATTACCGTTTCGATGTTGCAGGCAATATATACGGAAACACCGGTATCTCGCACCGTATCTCGCGTGGGTGTTAACAAAATTAGGGCGTTTAGAACTGACTGACGCGTGGCATGTCTGTCGTAGACAGGCGTGACACTGGCAATAACACACACCAGCAGCGAACTATGCGCGTGTACAAGAGGCACGTAGGAAGAACGAACACCCCTTCCATTGAGCAGGTGCTTATCTGGAGGGGCTGGTACCAAACACGGGCACAATTCTCTGGTTTTTCTTATCTAGCTCGTAGTACATGCAACACGGGACAAATACTCGTTGGACAAACTGTGGGGCGTCACTGGTAAGCGCGACGGGTTGACAGATAACCAACAACTCGGAACATACCGCGCGGTCGCCATTGGGACGCAGGGTCTAGTTCTGCGGCTGCGCTATGGGGGCGTGAACAAGAGGACATAGGCTATGCAAGGAAGCGCGCCGCGTCGCTACGCATGGTGAACGAGACCGGCGAATTACTATCGCCGGATTCGCCGCCAATGGCGGGCGACTTTCCCGGTCGTCACATTCAGCCCACGATCCTGTCCCGATGCAAATAGTGTTACTCTACCAGGCTCCCAAGGTGAGATTACCGCCTACAACTCTATCGCATGCGTGATATTCCCCAAAATTTATCATGGGTGCTCATTACACCACTGGGACGGCAAACTGTCCTGAGGTTAAGTGGGAGGCAACTAAGCGGAGGCTGCCACCAGCCGAGAAAAATGTTTGTTTTTGTCAGTCAACCTTAGGATCCAGCTAAAATAAAATCAGTTAATTATCAACCCCTGCCCCTGTATGAACGATCACTAAGCCGGAGTACCATTCAAAATATTACCCGAGCAACTGTCGAGACGCGATCTTGGCCAGTATTGGCTACTGTCCTGGTCACAATAGCCGAAGCATCCTGAGGTTAACCTGGCGTCTGTCCTGAGGACCTCTTAGATTGGTGCTAGATCTCAGCCCAGTAGATGCTGCCGGATTTCACAACAGGTGTACCCGATTCAGGGCCCCCGCAGAATCCATCACCACAGAAATTAGATTTTTTTTTTTTTGAGAAATGAAGAAATATTTTATTTGAAAAAAAAAAATTTGTATCAACATACGCTGTGCTACCTTGAGTGCTACCAACCCAACCAAATTGCCCAGCACACTAATACTACACTACCGCTAGTGATGTCGTCCGGATTGCCTCCCCTCCTCCACTTGTGAAGTTGTCACCCACCAGGTCTAAGAGTTAAAGGTTATCCTACTCAGTGAAGTCAGAAAACAGAGGGATGTCTCAGTAAATGAACACTTACCAATGGTGGTGCCGGAAAGTCATGGGGAAGTTGGGAGGAAGAGACAAAGAGACAAGGTGAGGTTGCGCTGGCACTATCGTCACTTCAACACAAAAGAAACTCCGCCAAACTCAGCTGTGGCACGCAAGACGACTTAGCATTTGGGAGAAAGGCTGAGTCATCATAGTGAGGTAATCAGGTGTCACCTGCGGACATCCGGTGGTCAGACACTGGATGGCGCCCAAACTGTCCTCAGGATGTTGGCCAACACAACCTGAGGATGATATGAAACCTGAGCTGGTTGCCATGTCACCACTAACCGACGGCAGAAACCGGCAACTAATCGGTACAATATACAGTTGGTCCAGAGGTTTTACCCGGTGTCACACCAGATCTCTCACCGAATCAAACATGATTATGTATGATTATTGTGCCCGTTTCAAAGCATATCACAATCCTTAGTCTCATTTTGTCACGGTTAACCTCAGGACAGTTTGCTTTCCCAGTAGTGTAGTCTATTCTAACACGCCTGGAATGTCGACCTGCCATATGACCTTCAAGTTGTCAAGCAAGGCGACTAATTGGTCATTTCAGATGTACTGTAGAAGCACCTCATACAATTGCTAAGCTGCTACGGGACTACTTGAGGCCCGAATTTGAATAGCTCGAATGTCAGCTCACCTGAATGGTAAGGTCACTGTCAAAGTCTTCTAGTGTCATGAGATCCGAACAAGAGAGCCGGCTGAGTCTTGGGGTGAATTTCCTTCCATTTCTTCCATAACGTACCTGATGCATCAGATGATCAGAATGACTGACGGGGACGTCATCTGGCAGCTACAATGTATATTTGATCGTACAGACGGAAGCAAATATAAATGGATTCAGATTCAGAAACCAGCAAACTGAAAGTGACCCTTATCATAAAATATTCCGACGTGGGAAGAACTAAGTTCCAGTTTTTTTAGACGAATAGCAACCAAGACTTTGCCACCACGGACCACGGATAAAGATTTATGTTCAATTGAGTAATTCAACAGCAGACAATAGGGCGGGTCTAGCGCTGAGTGTTGATTACCTGTATGAAGCCGTGGTAATGTACATTCAGTCATTCAGTTGGGGGCAATTCGAATCCGAGTCCTTTAATGACAAGTTTAGTGATGACTACAAGTCGATGGACCGAGGTCACACAGTGTTCGTCTGTCACGCGCTTTTTTCCCTTGTCACGCGTTTGGCGTTTTGATTTGGCCTGTGTTTACCATCCCGTACCTGTGTAGAGGCTGGGCCCATACAGTAGCCCCAGGGTTGTCCACACCTATTCTGAATTCCTCACGCGTCGCCATCCAGACATGTGGCAGTGGTTGGTCCATTGACATGTACTTCATCAGACTGACGATCACCTGTTGCGATGACGAGGTTTGAGACCGTTTGACATAGTAATGCTGGCACTCTCACGCCAGATTGGTTCAACAGTTTCTACCTGGATGACTTTACTACTTATACCTTGGGTCGTACTCCCGCTACCGAAGGGACACGCCTAGTCTAGGAAGGTGGCAGAAATGTCTTCGCCGGGTCGCCTCTCCGCCCAACTCAGCACTCACACAATTCGTCGATTTTACTGCCATCGTACTCTCCACCTGGTCTGCTTCAAATTCAATATCGGCTTCGCGGGTTGATCGATCGTTCCTTATGAGCGCACGAGCAGCCTGGCGCTTACTCCCTGGTCATTTGACCACGGGCTTGTGATGTTCTGCGTAAAACAGCAATGCTTCGGGACGCCTACACGTGGTCTCTGTTAATCAGAGCTTATTCGGTTACACTCATCCGTGATAAATTGTGAATGCAGGGTGGATACAATGACCCGTCTGATCACACCGATTTGGGGGACGGCAGTGCCGGCTACTACCAGCGAGTTATCCGGGCGAATTGTTAACCACGTGTCCAAAACAGCATGCCTTCGGCCCGCCTTAGAATGCGTCAACGACGTGGATCGACGATGCTGCACAGCTTTCTCGTGGCACTTCTGGATGCGCCGATACTCACCAACCACCGACCCAGGGAACGCGAAGCGACTCCCGAAGATGTTGCGTAATGCCGAAGAAGCATCAGTTGCAGTCTACAAATCTGTACATCACGCGGCACAACTTGGTGCTCAACCATAAATATCCACATCAGGTGCAAATATTTCGGGGATGTACAGCAGTTACCCGGAAACCGATCGCACGGGCTCATATGACAAGCGCAAGATCTATGAAGCGTTATCCGACACCAAAAAACGACGTGCGGCCCGGGGCTCACTGAGGAATGTGCATTCCGAGTCGATCAATGAGGAACAAGTCGTTACATTCCCAGCGTAACTTTGGGCGACATCAAGCTGACTCGCAGGCATCAGTGCAGCCAACTGAGAGCATACCTGATGATCGCTTTGCGTGTACGAAATCCTGATTACCATTTGTTGGGATACAACCTGGAACGGACAACCCGAGCTTGAACCCGAGCCTAGACCAAATTAATTCGTATGTTACTGTAAAATGCGGTGATTGCCTACGAATAATACTTGAGGACTCCGATATAGTAGTAGCATACGCTCTACTCCGACCCAACTATAGTTCCAAGGGCAACAAGAAACTAACTAGGCTAGTCAATCTATTAGCGATGCAATTTTTCTTCGCCACATGCGTCTATTTATTGGCGGAGACCACATGATAGGAATCATTCTCCGTACCACGCTTCACAAGCTTCACACACTGCCATTGCCGTCCGCGCTAGGTTCGTCTTTGCGCCTCCTACCGAATCTTGCGAACTGAGAACTGGTCGGGGCGTATCCCCTGAAGAATCGAGAGGTGGGCGAGGCGAGGAATGCTTGAGGCTGCTTGAGGACCGGCAGATTTTCGAAACAAGCTACATTACTTACGACTAGTCTCCGCACGCAACTAAGATAACTTCAAGCATGGAAGTATGGAAGGCGCAAGATACCTCGAAACGTGACCACGCTAGGAGCTACGCAAAAATGAAATTTTATCCGTCTGGCGAATTTGATCCACCGTTGAACAAATCATGGACGTGTTCCATGGCTTCGTCATGCGAGCGAGGAAAAGTGCTCTTCCCGTCGCGTCGTTGTTCCGGTTTCATTACCGACCTGCCTGGCCTAGACCGAATGACACGGAACTCAGATATAGTACCATAAGGTTAGGTCCGGTCAGAATATAGTATCATTACTTGCCCTCCTCGTTCCAGCAGCGATGGCGCACCCATATAGTTTTCTCACCAGGAGGCGACAAACGACTGTATCACCATACGTTACACGTGGGTTCACTCTCCCGGGCCGACTAAGTGCTTGCTTGGATCTGCAAAAAAAAAAATCCAACGAGTACCCCACCGTACTGGCTGCACCTTCCCGGCGGGGACTCGCACATTATCAAATTGT
Organism: Lactarius sanguifluus; assembly: GCA_021527775.1. Lineage (NCBI taxonomy): Eukaryota > Fungi > Basidiomycota > Agaricomycetes > Russulales > Russulaceae > Lactarius > Lactarius sanguifluus. The sequence goes on along the minus strand of JAKEYF010000193.1, from coordinate 58,839 downwards.
TGGGCTCTGTGGAGTCACTTTCTAAGGTTAGTTGATTTGATGACAGTGCGCAACGAGCGTGTAGAGCTACTGGCCGTAGAGGCCAGCTCTGATCAAAGCCAGGGAAACACTCAGATCTAGCACAGGAACGCAGAACAAGGTATAAACGTATACGAACGCGAGGGCTGGGCCCCATCCTCCGGTCTTGAAGCTTGAAGCTGTGCCGGTCTGTTGAAGCGTGTCCCCATCTCCAATGAAAAGGTCGATGGGCAGAGTGAGATGCTCCGGCCGGTGATAAAAGAGGGTGAAACGCTGCCGCTCGAAGCGAGGGTAGTCGTAGGTGAGGTGATAGAATGAGCGGTCACGGAAGCCGCATGAGCAGTGGGCTGAATCCGGGGGAGGTCGGTGACATTTGATGTAGTCTGACGTGAAAGAATGAAGGGTAGCGAGTTAGAGTGATGTGCAGTGGGTTCGTCTGGTGATCCGCACTGGGCTTTTTGGGAAGGGGGTTGCGTGTCGTTGGAACATATTTCTCAGATCTCATATCTCAGGTTCGATGGCAAAATCGGAGATACCGGAGATGCGGAGTCAGTTCTCGCTCACCGTGTATCTGGCGCGGAGCAGGAGAGACCTTCCCACGTTTCCGCACAGGCAAACAGTAATCATCCATTTTTGACTTCGTTTACATCGGAAGATGCTGTCCATTAGGTAAAGAAGGATAGTCTCAGGCTTTAAAGTGCTCGGCAAGCCGCTGCGACCGTTTCGCCAGTGTACCCACAAGCACACATTCAGACCCACAATAATGTCTTCCTCACTAGAGTCACCGCAAGTGCAGGCAGTTCGGCGCTACCTCGACCATCTCAAAGTCCTCAATCTCCCCGAGATCGAAAAGCTCCTCACAGACGATTTCGTTCAGGATACGCGGCCCATGTCTGTCAAAGTTCCTCTCAAGAGCAAGGAGGAGTACATGGTGTTCCTGCAAGGGCTGGCCGAACAACTAGGAGGACGGCCCATCGAGGTGATTCATAGCCATACATGACCTATCTCCCCGAACTGGCTGAACAGGTTGGACAGATTGACATTGATGGGATTGCCGATGCGTCGGTATTGTCAAAGAAGGTTTTCGCGCATGTGCGTGAACCTTTCTAAAAAGCGTTGTCGGCAGCACGCTCACATATGTTACTAAAGATCGTGATGCACGGGGAACCGCTGGTGGGCGAACCGTTTGACATCGAGACCATTTACGTTTTCACATTCTCCCAAGTCGAAGACTGCAAGTTCAGGATTCTCGCCACCTTTGTGGACAGCAAGACCTATCCATGGGCTTAATGAACCAGTTATTTTGTTGACAATCCAGAGGATACTATATTGGAAGTTCATGAAGCCGCATGTACTTTATTGCTCTAGTACACACGTTCTTGGACTTCTGAGAATTCAGGAATTACTGTACAAGTGTCCCGGTTCTTAGAAGTTCTTAGAATTTCTTAGACTGATTTGAAAAAAAAAAAAAAAGACAAAATAAAGAACCACCTAACACCCGGACCATCACAGAAGGCTCACAGAAGCATTGATTGATTCCCCAACATTGTCCTCATCGAGATCATCGCAGACGCTTGCAGAGATGTGTCCTCCCTGGAACAGATGCATCTTTTTCTCATTTGGATCAGGTCTCATTACGTCGTTCGGTAACTTCGCTACTGGCATCTTCCATAAAAGCGTGCGTCTGCTCGCATCCTGTCACCCACCACGCTGCATGAAGATCACGTTCGAGTGAACGTGTATCAGGGCTTCTATGGAAGCCTCAGTGGATGATTGCGCCTAGATTATCGCAGCTCAGGAAAAGGGCTGTCGTATTTACGCATTCTTCGCGGTGCCGAGTCATCGGGGGCAAGAACTCTACTTCGTGAACTCGGACATCTGTACAGGACCCCACTGGTACCACAACGAGGTGATTGCACATATCTGGCAACCACGTAAAAAGAAACGGGGCCCAGTCTCAGGAACTGCGCTCCCATTGCCATCCCTTCGCGGCCCACTCCGGCATTTCCGTCTAGAACACCCCAAGACTGGTAGTCGCGTGGAGAAAGATGTACAGCCTCTCCGGGGACGGATCTGGATGCAGCGGCAAGTAGCACTCGCCACAGTACAGCGCGCCATCGTTCTCTTCCTGCACCATGATCTGCGCGGCGGCTTGTTTAGCGCACCCGCTCTCGGTTGGCACGTCCGGGGGAGGCGCGACTCGCCGGAGCGGGCTTTCCGCGGGCGGAGAGGCGGGGTCAAGGATAGCGAGGGCCTCCTCTTCTGTGAGCGGCACGGGCTGCTGCTGCTGCTGCTATTGCTCGTCCGGAGGTGTATCAGTGGGTTATTTGGCGTCGGCCCACGCAGGCCCGCCCCGTTTGCGCCGGTTCCGAGGAGGCAACTTCTGGCTAGCAGAGTATGATCAATACCGAATATGAGGCGAAGACACCGATTGTCGCTACTTACCTTCATGTCACACAGACGGGTTATGACGCCCACTGTCTCCGCGGACAGTGGAACCGGTGAACCCATGCCAATATCTTTGCCGGTTTCGCGGGGGAGAAGTTGCGGAGAGGGATGTACCGACGTCCCAGTCCCAGGATCAGACTCTGGAGCGACACGCGTTGAATCCGCAGTGTCTGTTCCGACCAGATGCGCAGGTGCGACTGGTGGCGCGCGATCGTCTGATGGTGTTGTGCCGATGCCCCCCTTTCCAAGGTTTGGTCCCTGTATACAGGTCAGGTAAGGGGTGTTTAGATGAGAAATGAACGTGCCCAAATTTTGGTCTCGGAGTAAACGGGATCATTGGCAATTGGATATCCAAGGTATTGGAGGTGTACGCGGATCTGGTGAGCTGGGGAGATTATCGATCGAACGCAGAAACCGGAAAAAGGCGGGTAACATACAATGACCTGTTAGAGGGCGACCTGCAAGTGATTTCAACCATTATCTTCCTGTCGAAAATAATCAAGTACAATGACATACAGTGGAGTACGCTCGTGTTCGTGTTTTTGTCGTAATGCAAACGTGTGAATATAGTTTGTGCAGGCTTGGCGTGTTCGATCTGTGATACAGCGGTGTTTCGAGTGGTGACGCATGCATACCTTCCCATCGGGATGCACAATATTCAATCCCATCCGACGGTCGACAGTGAGCAGAGGTTGGTCCACAACAACCTCTTCTGCCGGAAACTCGCCCGAGCAGCGCGCCGTGTATTCCTTTTTGACCTCGCCTTGCACGAACTCCTGCGAGAGTACGTGTGCTCGGGAGAGGAAAGGCCGGTGATCATCAAGCCGGAGGTGAGACGATCAAGTCTATTAACAGCCAGCTGATGCGAAAGAATCAGTACGCACACAGGAACGGGGGGGATCGGTACCGCCTTACTGTAAACTTTTTGGTACCCAAATTCCCGCTGAAGGATCTCTACAAGGGAGAGATAAAAATAGCAACCAGTTGCGTGGACGGGCTAGGGCGCGTGTCGGCTCAACGAAGTAGAATGACAAGTGACGTGCGCACGATGCTGCCCGGTTTGTCTATTACGATGAATTCGCTCTCCCGGTCCTCGTGTAGGATCTTGACGGGTCGAGAGGTGACAAGAGGCTCGCGGCGATGCACGACGTTTTCAATCCGGTCCCCGTTGCGGACGATGGTGCCAGGTTTGGCAATTTTGCCATTGATAGTAGTGACGCCGGATTCGAGCGCACATCTCTGCGTAAGACGAAACCCCTTCAGCGCATAGCGAGCGCGGTAGAATGGGGGTCACACATAGTACTCTATCGAGCGGTCACGAAATTCCGTAGAAACGACTTCGAGTATCTCCCGGTCGAGCCAACGACCCTTGGTCATGGTGGTATAAGAATACCAGTACGGCGCGATTTTGCGTAAGCCAGGACGCGCTAGGGCGTGTGCCGGCGCAAGTGCAGGGACTGCGTCCGGCGCCATGGCGGCGAGAAGCATACGACGAAAGACGTGTCTGAACTGGTCTGCAGGTGATACGAGGATAAGTGGAAGATGAAGCTTGTTTGTGTGGAAGGGGAAAACAGGTAGCGAAGATTCGAGCTTGATGGTAGCGCTAGCAGGAGAAGCCAAGTGACGCAACTTATATCCCACCATGTGCAGACTGAACTGTGTCGGTGATGACTCGGATGCATTGCCAGAGTATTTCAGAGAAGACGATACGGTACCCCGGATCGAGTAAGGCAGCCGCCATCAGGTTTTGACACCTTTATGTAAGCAGAGGTCTTTTGCACGCTCGTCCTTTAGAAAACATTGGACTGGAAAACTGTCAATACGATTGGAAGGGAAGATACCCTTCTTTAATTTGTATTAAAAATATTGAAAAAAAAGGTTGATTCGACAAACTTCTGTGTGAATGAATGTTTTTGTGTGCAGATATAATTTGCGGGTGGGAGCTTACATAAAGGTGTCAAAACCTGATGGCGGCTGCCTTAAGTGATTGCCTTCGTACGGCAGTCACCGTGTTAGTCACCAACCAATTCCAGTCCTATTTCACCCCGGACCTTCCGGTCCGAAATTCCGGTAAGAGCGGTTATCACGTGACCCGAATTCTCCGTAGTGCTCGCGTCGGTAACTCCCAAGTCAATAACCAGCTGCTCTCTCTACTAGACACACTCTACTAGACTCTCTTTGCTAGATTCGACGACATAATTTTTCACACAGGATCGAACCACCCAAATCAATTTTAAGGGCTATCCTACCTTTGAACGAGCAACTTGAAGGGTCCATCAGGCTTGCGGCATCAGGACAAGCATCAGGAGCAAACAAAACATAATCCGTGCTTGTATATTCCAACTCAGACCGCATGCCGAATCCTCGGGCTGGCCATATTGGAGATATCACTTCGTTCGTGGGTGGTCATGTCCGTAGGCGACGAAGTTGGAGTCTAGCTGCTTTACCCGGGCCGTTTATCCCTCCTCCCATATGAACAATGAACAGTTTAGTCCTTGGTTTAGCCTCTACTAGATGGAGAAAAAGTCACATTTCAATGTGAAGGGGCTTCAGGGGGCTCAATTTATCTCCCGGATATGGCCCCTTTTCTTTAGTTTCTCGTTCTCCGATTCTCGCCGACGCATGTATTCCCACCGTGCCTGCCACACGGCCGTGTCCTGTCTGCAAAGAAATGCCTGCTGCACAGCTATTCAGCTCCACGAGTCCAATGATGAGATATCTCCTATTTTTGAACCTTCGTACAGCCTGTTTTCTCTGAAACAGGCATCATATCCCCCTTACCCCTCTACTCCCCGCGTTCTCAAGCACTTTGTACAAGGGACAGGCTGCTATTTCTGGAGCTGCCTCTTGCGCTAGTTGCTCGCGTCTCGAGAACCTCAGCATTCAGGCCAATATTCAGGAGTGACACTAGAAATCTCGCATTTCTTGCTACCAGAATTCACACCCACTTACACCGCCGACATTCTCCATCTTTGTCCCATTACTCTCGGCTTTCGGGTGTTCTTACTCGCGAGAGGCGTCATTCCATTGTTGCGTCTCCTTTTCACAAAAGTTCCCCTGTAACTCCTAATCCCTCGCCGCGTCCCCAGGTCTATATAAGAGCAGCACTCCAAACCGACAGCCCATCAAACCACTTGACTACTACCCACCATTATCTTAATACTTTCTGTCGTCAACCCACACCCCGTCCACACGACAAACCCACCAAACGACTAAGTTCCCGGTAACGGGACTTAGTTGTTTCAACCAACCTCCTCACCCATCATGCCGTCTTACCCTGCGTCTGCATCCCAATTCCTGGGACAGACCATCGATAACGGTGCTCTCAGGATTGAGGCCATTTTGGGTGCGGGTGCGTTCGGCGTCGTATACCGCGCCATCGACATTCAGACCGGCGCACAGTATGCCATCAAACGTGTCGAGAAGGAGGGAAACGAGTACTATCAAACTCGCGAGAGACAGCTCCATTCCCGTGTCTCGTCCCACCCCCATGTGCTCACCTTCCATCGTGAGATCCACGAGGGTCGTTACGCCTTCTACGTATACGATCTTTGCGCCGGCGATCTTCACTCGGTCATAAAGAAGGTCGCGTTCTTCCACGAGGATGAACTCATCAAGCGCGTGTTCATCCAAATCATCGATGCGCTCGAGTACTGCCACAAACGCGGCGTCTATCACCGGGATCTCAAACCAGAGAACATCCTGGTGTCTGCGCTAGGCGGAGATATGGATGTCTTCGTTGCCGACTTTGGTCTTGCTACCACTAGCAAGATGACGGTGTCGGCATGCGGAACGCCGTGTTTCATGAGCCCAGGTATGTATTCCTCTGCGTTTTCCCATCCCCTCCCCGTTAAACCCCTATTTCAATCCAGAGTCACTGGTGCCTCACCACCATCCCTACTCTTCTGCGCAAGGAGACGTTTGGGCACTCGGTTGCATTCTCGCCGAGATGATCGGTAACGCTCGACCCTGGTCTCTGGCCACGCCAGAGGACTGCGATTACAGCTCCTACTTGATGAATCGCACGGTCTTGTTTGACAAGCTGCCAGTCTCTCACACTGCCTATCTCCTCCTGAGAAAGATCTTCTCCACGAAGCCGGAGTTGCGGCCATCACTCGCTGCCGTCCGCACGGAGGTGCTCGCGATGGACACATTCTTCCTCACGGATTCAGAGGTGGGAAATTGTGGATGGGGAGATCGGATGGAGAAGCAGAAGTTGCGCAAGTTGCGCGCACGTGGAGTCGTTGCGCCGCCATCTCGTCGCTCTTCGGACACGTCGTCGTCCGGGTCGTACCGGTTCGATACTTGCAGTTTGGGATCGTCGTCGGGATCACGGTATTCGTGTGGCTCGTCCTCATCGGCCTTTGATTCAAGCTCAGGCGACTCGATCGAGTTACCCGCCACACCTCCTGCTCCAGTGGCAGCGATTGTACGTACAATGGACAAGGCGAGCGGATTGGTGCTGGTTTCGCGCGTAGCCGCGGCTCACTGGCAGACTTGTTGATAATGTTTACATATACCTTGACGGACTTTGATACGCTACGTTACGATACGATACGATACGAATGGACCCTTTGGGATTTGTCCACGATACGCTACGATACTCAGTTATTACCATATTTAATGCCCCTGGACAGTCATATTGTTACGAACAGATAGTGATACATAATACGATACCAGCATATTAGGTTCGATTGATGAAACACGCGCGAATAGTACTCAAGTTTCGTGCATCTGAATCCAAGCACTGACCGTCAGCTTTGCTAGATCCTAAACGTAAACTCTCACGCCGGACACAGGCTAAAAGAATGAGACCAGTGCGCTAGCCGTCGTGACAAGGAGAAGGGTTGCCCCTCCAGGACTACATCCGTGAGCAGACATCCGCCGATAAGGTGTTCAGCCTGTCTTCGATCCGATATAAGCAACGGAGTGAGGCCCACGGGTCTAAACCCAACAAACCGGGGTCTGTGTCTGCATCATTTCATCTACGGCTTTGAAAACTGCTACTACAATCTCACTCCGCCTCTCGCAGGACCTACGTTTTATTCTTCCTGCACAGCGCCAATTTAGTCTTCATGTAAGGCATGCCCCGTCCACTCAAGCAGCCACTATGCACTGTGATATGAACGAGGGCGGGCGCCGTAGCAGGGAGAGAGGGTGTAGCTTCACGGTGCGGTTAGTGGCGCACTTACGTGTACGGCCCGGGGAGTGGACCCGGACGACCGAATGCATGTCCTGGATAGGTGGCCCCTAACGATGGGCAGCTCCCTGAGAGGCGTAGCGCGGGACTTTGGAGACGTATGGATAGCTTGGTAGCATATTGGGGGACGCGCTTGGAGTGTTATGAAAAGTTATTATTTCATTTTCTGTTACAGTAAGTGTTACTGTAGTAGTGAAAATAGCTTCCTATGTTTCACGGTGTATCAAAGTTTTTTTTACTCACGGACTTTCTGCAACCTTACTCAGCGCTCGACCACTCTACAGTACGAGTTCCGGTGTTATGTTTCACTGAGATCCGACGTTCTCGAGCTCTGAACTCACTATCTCTCACATTTGAATCTCCTGGCGCACCGAGTACTCGGCAATCTCTTGCCGATGCAACGCACGTATGGAGTTACATGTTACAGACCAGCAGGCAGGTTCTCAATCAAACATACAAGCCTGGGCTTCGGGGATATAAGCTCGAAGGGTTGACCCCTAGTCCTTCACCAACGTCTTTCCATACAAGCTCTCTTCTCCTATACAACGCCAACACACTCTCTTCTATTTTATTTTTTTTGTTCGCCCCACTTCTCTAAACACACATGGCCGTCATCGACTCTTTCAAGCCTAACGCTACCAGCGTAGAGGTACGCCTTGCGGGCACTTCGCTTTCCATTGAAGGTCATAAATGTTTGCCATAGTTTTCGTGGCCCGCCGAATTGACTGGCCTTGAACGCATCATGCTTTCTGCCCGCGGTGAACTTCAACGCTTGCTTAGGTGGGTTTTTTCCTCTGCTTCCTTTATGACCATGACCGGTTCTAAGCTTAAACGATATGAAACAGCGCCTTCTTTTCTCACACCATCAACATTAAAACTATTTATGAACATACCTCACCTCATATACACACCGCCTCGCCGGAGGAGCCCGTAACCCAGCGTCGCGAGGTCCACCTTCTCTGCGGCGGGAAGACCGCTTGCATTGCGACAAGCGACGTAACCATCACCGCACCTCTCCCCGAACGACTCTTCCTAGACGAGAAGTTCGCTATCGGGCAGATGTTCCGCCAGATGCAAACGCCGCCACAGTTTGCGCTCCTAGACTGTGGTGTCAAGGTCGAAGACGGCAAGGACACCGTTTGGCGGCGGTACACCTTGTCCACGGAGGGCTTTGTGTGCGACATAACGGAGGTGTTCCCTGACCGGGACATGTTTAAGCTCTGTGAGCAGTGGCTCGAGGAGCGCGCGAATGATCCGAAGGCCGAAGTGGAGAACAGCGAGCACCGGTATGCTACGAACGCTGTTCCCATCCACGTTTAATCACCTCCCAAACTATTTGTGTCTTTGACCCGGAATCGGACGTGCGCTGGTGATAAATATATGACTTAACATACAGTACTGTATCATTCTTTTTAATTACCGTTTCGATGTTGCAGGCAATATATGCGGAAACACCGGTATCTCGTACCGTATCTCGCGTGGGTGTTAACAAAATTAAGGCGTTTGGAACTGGCGAACTCACGCGTGGCATGTCCGTCATCGTCAGGCGTGACAACAATACACACCAGCAGCAAACTATGCGCATGTACAAGACGCACTGCGACGTAAGAACGAACACCCCTTCCATTGAGCAGGTGCTTATGTGGATGGGCTGATATCAAACACGGGCATGATTCTCTGATTTTTCTTATCTAGCTCGTAGCACATGCAACACGAGACAAATACTAAGTTGCCTCATCTCCCACCACAATCGTTCACTTCCTCGGCGTAGTGATGACATGTCGAGAACCTTTTTGGGGTTCCATTCTGGGCAGGGATCATTGCTTCAGCCCATCCGTCGCGGAGTTGAGATGCAGGTATGCGTCAAAGTCCTGCGGGTTCCCCACGAGCTTCGTGCGCAACGAGTCAAGTGAGCGGTCACGTCGAGCTTCTTGCCGGTGCGTTCCTCGAAACCGTTGAATATCCCGTTGAACGACTGGGAGGCGTCACTGGTAAGCGCGACGAGTTGAGAGATAACTAACAACCCGGAACATACGCAGGGTCTAGTTATGCGGCTGCGCCACAGCGGCGTGAACGAGAGGACATATGCGAGGGGGCGCGCCACGTCGCCATGCATGGTGAACGAGACCGGCGAATTACCATCGCGGCCAACGGGCGACTTTCCGGTCGTCACATCCAGGCCCACGATCCTGTATTCCCGGACGCGCCAATCAGCCAGAGGGGAAGACAAAGGCAAAACAACGCACTTAGTCCACAGGATATCCGCGAACGTGCCCGTGTACACCAATAGCAGCGGGGGACCTACCTCGTACAGCTTCGCATGCAGCGTGCCCTTGAGGCCGAACTGGCTGTTCTTGAGGCTCTCTTTATAAGCGCAGATACGTCGGTGAATTCAACGGCGGCGATGCGCACGCCCCGTGCAGCGAAGACCTTGTTTATTCCTTGTCTTTGAGGTCTCGGTGATGTGTGGGGCTTTGTTAGCCGGACTGTGCGGCTCGGACAAAGTGACGGGATGAACGGGCGCGTCACGATAGTACTTGAACAACGCATCGACGATGAAGCTGCCGACGTTGCTTGTGCCTACGACTGCGAACCAGATGGTGTGTCGGTGTGATAAGTTGGATGGGTAAGTGTGCTGAGAGGTGAACACCCAAAGTGGGCTAGCCATTGGTTGTGTTGGTTGCGCTCGCGCTAATCGCATCCGAACGAAATGGGGGGTAGATCCATCAGCAATTCGCTGGGAAAACTCAGAACGATCTCAAACGTACCGTGTTTTCATCGGCGAACGTACACCAAATATGCAATCATGATTTTCCATTTGCCCCTCCCGCCCCCAACTGCACTGTAGACTCCCACTGAGAATGAGCTAGATACACCCCCGTGGATTTGGGCTGCGGGCAGGGCCCCTCTGCACCCGCGTACTTGGAGAAGGATGCCTGGCGCTCACTGTGTGCCGTATAGGACGCACTGAAAGGCATTGCTCCTTGGGGAAGACTGTTGTTCGTTCATTCGACGCCGAAAACGGCAGGTGCCAAGAAGGCACGTGTTGAGCTTCATCTTGTCGTCGTACCACAGTAACCACATGAACCCGTTTTACTCGCTCCTCGATCCAAGCCGTCAGTTCCTGCTTATGCTTCCACTGATCCCGTTGTGACGCTAGGACCCAGAAAGGATCGATTGTAAACTCCCCACCTGCGACCTCCCCTCTCCGCGTCCCATCACCTTGGATTTATCGTTGTTCTTTTACTGGCTCTAGTGGCAGACGTGTGCCGAATCCTCGTCGTGGTCCACCTTGCGCCTCCTGTTGGCCCTCAGCCCTCCCATAGCTGCCTCGTTCAACCGCTGGAATGCCCTCAATCTAAGTTTCGTACTTTTACGCGCTCGCTTTCAAAGAGTCACCCGACATACTAGCTCCTTTCACACCCACTCTTGTTCACTGGCTCAACCATATGTTGAGGCCTATCTCGGTGGTACTCGAGCATTTCCCACGCGGGCACTGAAGCGCACATACCGCGTATACCCAGAGAGGGACCCTGTATAAAGACAAGTAAAAGTGAGCAAGTTCCTTGCCTTAGTACGACTTGCACTCACGAGGTATGGTGCTGTTGCATCACATGCAGATGAGGGAAATACCTGATCCCTGCTGCCATCGCTCTGCGGCGATGGACGGGAAATGGTGTCTGTCAACGCTTTGAACTGTGAGTCCAAGACGTCGTGGCGAAGGGAAGTCGAAGACCAACGTGGGGTGAGCGGGTGGCAAGCGTCCAGGTCTTGTGACGCGACAAGGTGAGTAACATTACCAGCCGACTACTATTCATTGCGTGCTTACGGGTGAGTCAAAGAGAATTTCTTTCTTATATGCGCCGTCGTTAGCGAGTGGGGTGATGCTGGGGCGGGAGCAATTGTAGTTGCGTTTGTCTCGGTGAGATCTTCGAGATTGGTTCTGTTTCTGAGCATGTTACTGGTTCTGACGGTGGTGGTCCACGACGATTTGTGACAAACGTTAGTGGGTGGCGTCTCGTGTCATGTGGACAAATGTGCTCACGAGTTGAGATCCAGGAGGCGTTGTAAGCGTATCACCCTGTCTTCAAGGTAAGGACCGCACTGTGAAATCTCCCCCTTCTGACGTTTGCTGGAATGTCTACAGGAGGGAGAAGGCGTGGTGTTGGTACCGGTCGAGAAGGTATGGGGATAGTTCATCGTGGTTCGTGGGGTCTGTGTGTGTGATTGTGGGATGTGAACGGCGGATATTTCGAGCGGAATTGCTGAGGAAGTAATTTATCAATTTTCGGCGATCGTAGAGGCTTTTAGTGAATGGGTTCAGTGAGGAAGAACAGGTCATGACTTTGACCAGACATGGCTTTTACCTGGCCATGCTGGCGTCGTTTTCGGTTTCGCGGGTATCGTTTTTATAGTGCTGCATGCCGTCCCTCGATGGTTCATTGGGCGTGCTGTGGCCAAGCTAACCCAAGATCTGAGTCCCTCTTTACTAACACAGGTCATACTAATTACTGCCTACAGCGCCCCTTTCACGTCAATGAAAGACACTGGTGTGTCTTTCATTGTTGGTACTGGGGTCTTTGTACTTTTGAAGGGAATGGAATGCGGGGGTCCAGCCAAACCCAGCGTCAAGCAGCTTGTAATAGAGAAGGCCTGAAGGGGTTCCGCATATGGTACAACGCACAGTGGTGCGGCTGGTGCCCACCATTCAGTGGCATTCACACGATATTCACGCCCGACTGAGGTTGACAGAGCTGGGAACAAACGGCGGTTTGACGGTCAACTGGGGCCGTATCGATTGGCTCTGGAGAATCAAGCAAGGGGCAAAGTTCAAGTCGTGTTGATGAGAATCCGAATGCTGTAACTCTCGGTTACCCGCAAAGTACGGGTGGTTGGTATGCACCAGTTCTCGAACGAAAAAGTATAAATAACATTCATGAAGGGCCATTGTGCGGACAAGGAATAACTTGACCAGCTACCCTTATTGGATCAAGGAGATCACCGTCACCGTCTTGGGCGTTGTCATTAAATAACTTCGTGGCTCCACCAATAGCGATTGTGCTGGTGTGGGCTCCAGATTCAAGATCTTTAAGAGGTGGTACTTGCCGGCTCTGAGAAGCAGGCGAAAATACAAAGGCGTGTAGTGGCGCAAACCCTAAGTATGCATGAACGAGGAGTGATTCGTGATTATCTCACTAGCCGATTCTGTTAGGATGGACGAGAACGAGATGGAAACCTACTGGCAAATCGCGAGATAGCAGGGGCTTTCGGTTCTCAACGTCTTAACCGTCGCCCTCAACAATAGTGGAGTCGAACTGACTTCTCGTCAAGCCACTCAAAAGCGCAATACATTTCAAAAGTCAGGTGGGACATTCATACAGCTACGAAGAGCCGAGAGTCAAGGGATGCGATGTCAAGCCGGAACATTCTCCCTAATCAAATCTTCTGCGACCTTGTCTCTTGGAGTGATGGAACACTCAAACTTCGCCGGGTAGCTGTAAGAGTCCACTAGTAAGGGCCAAGAGATGGCTGCAGCAAGGGCCACGCACCATACGACAGCATTGACCTCGACCATCGGACTGACTGGGATTTCGCGACCATTCTCGTCTTTTGCCTTGGTAACATTGAACACAGAGAGCACAGAGGCGGCGACCATGAAAAGTGTCACGTCTACCAAGTGACGCCCAGGACAAATCCGCTTGCCGCCGCCAAATGCGAGAGAGATCATCGGGTCGTCTCGGAATGTTCCGTCTTCATTCAGGAATCGCTCGGGATTGAATGTTTCCGGATCCGGATAGAGTTCTGGGTTGTGTAGGATCCCCCTAGGAACTCCCCCTCAGAACACTATCAGGTGAGACGGCTGATAGTACACACCACGAGTTAACGATTGTCATTGAACCTATCAAGTAGATCGTCATCAGCGATCCACAGATATTTTGATCTAGTGACACGGCAAACCTTTTGGAATGAAGAATCCTCGGTAGATACTATCCTCGCTTGACGCATGGGGAACACCTTGAAAAAACGATGGGATACACTGATTCCCACAGGAGAGGAACTCGTACCCATGGGTCCGACCATTTGCCACCTGAGTAACTCCTTGCAGATTGCGTCGATGTATGGAAGACGCGATCTGTCCTCGAAAGTTGGAAGCCTGTCTCTCGATACGACAGAGTCGATTTGAGCTTGCGCCCGTCTCTGTACCTCTGGATAGAGGGTAAGTGCAACGAAGAGGGAAGTCCTTGCGGACGCAGTCTGATTGTACAATTGTTGAAGGAGATTCCGAGTCGAAGGCTCAAACACTCACTGTATCCACACCGGCTGATGTTCGCAATCAGCATTTCGTCCCTTCATAATCGACAGAACGATTCACCTTCATACATAGAACCCAGGACTTGTTTGACGACGTTCTCCTGCGTTTGTGCCTCGGGGCCAATCAGACTTTCCACCTCCAGGAGTTGCTCACGAGCCAGCGACGATATTGCTGTTCCGTCTCGCTAGACAGCCACAGTTAAGACATACAGCGCGACATAAATGAGTCAAAAACGGCATGACCACGAACCATAGCACTTTTCACGAAATCGATTGGTTCGTTCATTGTTTTCTGACTGAGTTCCCTGCCTAGCCGAACCAGCGACTCATAGCTGAACCAAGGAACCCATGAAGGGATATGCCGCACTGAACACGGTTGTCAGCTCTTCCTGAAAGTGACCACGAGTGGTAAATCGTACGGAATGGGAGGTGATTCACTAGAGTTGCTCCAGGTAGAAGTAAACGACTCGTCATGTGGACCAGTTCCACTGGAGCCTTGATTATTTCGTCGTTCTCCTTTAGGTCGTACCCATACACGAGAGACATGATAAGTTGTCCTTGAGATCTGTGAGACCCTACCATTTCTAGCGAGCTGTATGAGTCAATGAAGAGAACTACTGACAAATCATCATGGCTGCGGAAGTCCACGGGAGCTGCGAGGAGCCGACCCAGAAATGCGTGTGTATTTTCCTCTATCCTCTGGTGATACAAAGACAGTGCACCAGGACGAAGGGTGCGATCCGCCATCTTTCGTTTCTCGCGCCATTGCTCTCCGAACTGAGTGAAAGGAATGAGCCATTCTACACCGATTCTACAGTATCAGATGGCGGTTAGTGGGAAGGGTCATTCAAAAACGACAACAAGGCCGACGGGTAGTGATTCTGCGCACATTCCGGCTATTGGCCAAGAAGGACGATCCGAGTAGATATCCCCGCGTTTTTCAAAGAGGTCTTTAACGACAGACGGGGAACAGAGCACCACGACAGACTGTCCAAAAACTTGAAGGTACAGAATGTCGCCTGGGGGACGTGAGAGCTTGTTTCAGTAAAGAGAGTTCACTATCTCGCAATGACATCGCCCAAACCATGTTGCTTGGACATTTCTGCGTACGCGACCCAGGGCGATTGTTTCGGAGAGTCGAGTAAATTGCCGATTATTGGCCATGGTTTTGGACCAGGTGGATAAGGGAGTCCTCTTCTTCTTTTGTGGTCGCGGAAGGCGAATAAGAGGTAAAGAAAAAGGGATGCCATGATAATATCAACCGCCGCGACGAAAGTGGACGATGCCATGGCGGGGTGATGGTAAAACTCGTAGGAGGGTTCGTAACTTTATTATATACGAGATCCCCTCCCCACATTTCTGTTAATTAATTTGATGAATACGTTACGCAACTTGCGCTGGTCATGGGGTTAGCTGTCCGATACTTGGTTACGATAATTATTAGTCGCGAAATCCGAGATGGGCGCTAGACGACGCTTCTGGCCCGGATTGGTGGATCTGATGTGATCCACCAATCCGGGGCCGCCGCTTCCTTCCCGATTTTGCGACTAATTTTTTTATGTGGGGGATTGACCGTCAGCGCGTCAGCGCCAAGGTCAGCGCTTCAGCATGGTAAGCCCGTGATTCACGCTGCCACTTGACTGGAAGCCTCTGCCACTTGTCACCGAACCCTCTGATGGGATGTCAGGCCAATACAGATCGGTAAAGTTGGGTTGTAATTCTTACTGTATAGCGCTTGGTATAGCGTTCGTTTTTGTTTTTGGAAACCGGGGCAGTAGTAGGGCCGGGCGTAGCGAACTACTACCAATACAGAGTGTTACGTATTACAGCACATTCTGTTGTCCAAAAACGGTAATGATCGTGACTGTGCGGCAAGCCTTGCTGTGCCTCGCTCATCCATAGATATTGACTCTGGCGACTTCTAAAACCAGGAGCACTGCTCCGTGGCGGACACAGTCTTTGTCTGAGGGTCAAATTTTATCATTTACACTGCTTTCGAGTCAAGGACTCTCTGATACAGCTCTTCTCAAGGATCACCATTCTGTTGTTGGCGCTGGGTTAGGTCACCCCCTTTGTAGAGCCTCCGTTCAGTCCCATACAGCGTCTAGTTTTAGCTTGGGCCTCACACGTGGACAACAGGAAGGGGTTACGTGCATTGGGAGGAATCGGTCGTGAAGTTGTGTGGACGCGGGTACTATGTTGACCTGTTCTATACTCAACCTTAAATAATATCGCAGGCTGAAAGGATCGAAAAGCCCTTGGCATTCCCCAAGACGGGCAGTTGAGTCTGTTTGACCTTGACCTTTCAACTCCCTCTTGTACTGCCTGTGAGAGCAGTTTTGCGAGTCATTCTGTACGTACACTTGAGCAAAACTTGACTCGCGCTAGCGACCCTGTTATAAGTGACAAGACCAAGGCCGCAATACATCTGGGATTGGTACACAGACTCGCCTCAAGTTGGGAAGTGGATTAAATTGCCTCGTCGGGTTGACCCTCACATTCTTCAAGCCCGACACAACCTCATGCCAATCTGCCATCGGCTTGCGCATGATTTCATTTCTCTGTTAACACTTTAAATCAATCACATGCCCGAGGCCTACTCCACTTGTCAATCACGGCCGGAGCCAGCGCCGAGACTATGGCACGGCGTAGTTGCGGAGACCGAAACCGAATGTGATCTTGAACCACGCCTCCTTGGTGCGACAGTCATCGGGCATCATGCATCAAGGACAACACTTTCAATGGACAGACTTCGCTTCAAGGAAATGTTTCTTGCTTTGCTCAAGTTCGACGTGTGGCCAGAGCGAAATCCCGAGTACGAACTCTAAATATGTCTCGGCACAGTGCCAGTGGTCAGCGAACCAAGTGCGTTGCCACCTGCAACTGGAAAACCATATCATCCATATGGCATTTACCTCATCCGTTGTATCTCAATCTACTATTCTTTGAGCGGCCGTCTGAGAGACTATCTACATTTGTTGGGGTTATGGGCCTTATGGCGAAGAAAGAGGAGATATTCTTCTCTGTCACAACGGATGGTGCACTGATCCTAATTCCTGAAATTTAAACCGTTTTCGGCGTGAGGGTTTGAACTTGGGATATAGCCAGGCTGACGGTCAGAACTTGGACAAACTCGAATGCTATTCACGCTTGTTTCATCAACCTGACATGCTGGTATCGTATTATGTATTCACTATCCGTAATAATATGACAGTCCAGAGGAATAAAATACAGTATCGAAGTGTATCGTAAAAAAATCCCAGAGAGTCCATTCGTATCGTGTCATATCGTATTCAATAAAAGTCCGTCAAGGTGTATGTAAACAGTCGAAATCAATCAACAAGTCTGCCAGTGACCCGCAGCTACGCAGGGAACCAGCACCAGTCCGCTCGCCTTGTCCATTGTACGTACAACCTCCGCCACTGGAGCAGGAGGTGTGGCGGGTAACTCAATCGAGTCGCCTGAGCTTGAATCGAAGCCCGATGAGGACGAGCCACACGGATACCGTGATCCTGACGACGATCCCAAGCTACAAGTATCGAACCGGTACGACACGGACGACGACGTGTCCGAAGAGCGACGAGTTGGCGGCGCAACGACTCCACGTGCGCGCAACTTGCCCAACTTCTGCTTCTCCATCCGATCTCCCCATCCGCAGTTTCCCACCTCTGAGTCCGTGAGGAAGAATGTGTCCATCGCGAGCACCTCCGTGCGGATGGCAGCGAGTGATGGCCGCAACTCCGGCTTGGTGGAGAACTTTTTTCTCAGGAGGAGATAGGCGGTGTGAGAGACTGGCAGCTTGTCGAACAAGACCGTACGATTCATCAAATAGGAACTGTAATCACTGTCCTCTGGCATGGCTAGAGACCAGGGTCGAACGTTGCCGATCATCTCGGCGAGAATGCAACCGAGTGCCCAAACGTCTCCTTGCGCAGAAGAGTAGGGGTGGTGGTGAGCCACCAGTGACTCTGAATTAAATAGGGGTTTAACGGGGAAGGGGTGGGAAAACGCAGAGGAATACATACCTGGGCTCATGAAACACGGCGTTCCGCATGCAGACGCCGACATCTTGCTAGTGGTAGCAAGACCAAAGTCGGCAACGAAGACATCCATATCTCCGCCTAGCGCAGACACCAGAATGTTCTCCGGTTTGAGATCCCGGTGATAGACGCCGCGTTTGTGGCAGTACTCGAGCGCATCGATGATTTGGATGAACACGCGCTTGATGAGTTCATCCTCGCGGAAGAAGACGACCTTCTTTATGACCGAGTGAAGATCGCCAGCGCGCAAAGATCGTATACGTAGAAGGCGTAACGGCCCTCGTGGATCTCACGATGGAAGGTGAGCACATGGGGGTGGGACGAGACACGGGAATGGAGCTGTCTCCTCGCGAGTTTGATAATACTCGTTTCCCTCCTTCTCGACACGTTCGACAGCATACTGTGCGCCGGTCTCAATGTTGATGGCGCGGTATACGACGCCGAACGCACCCGCACCCAAAATGGCCTCAATCCTGAGAGTACCGTTATCGATGGTCTGTCCCAGGAATTTGGATGCAGACGCAGGGTAAGACGGCATGATGGGTGGGGAGGTTGATTGAAACAACCAAGTCCCGTTACCGGGAACTTAGTCGTTTGGTGGGTTTGTCGTGTGGATGGGGTGTGGGTTGTCGACAGAAAGTATTAGGATAATGGTGGGTAGTAGTCAAGTGGTTTGATGAGCTGTGGGTTTAGAGTGCTGCTCTTATCTGGGGACGCGGCGAGTGATTGGGAGTTACAGGGGAACTCTTGTGAAAAGGAGACGCAACAATGGAATGACGCCTTTCGCGAGTAAGCACACCTGAAAGTCGAGAGTAATGGGACAAAGATGGAAAATGTCGGCGGTGTAAGTGGGCGTGAATTCTGGTAGCAAGAAATGTGAGATTTCTAGTGTCACTCCTGAATATTGGCCTGAATGCTGAGGTTCTCCTCGAGACGCGAGCAACTAGCGCAAGAGGCAGCTTCAGAAACAGCAGGCTGTCCCTTGTACAAAGGTGCTTGAGAACGCGGAGAGTAGAGGGGTAAGGGGGATATGCCTGTTTCTTCAGAGAAAACATGATGGCCATAATAGGTACGAGGGTTCAAAAATAGGAGATATTTCATCATTGGGCTCGTGGAGCTGAATAGCTTTGCAGCGGGCATTTCTTTGCAGACAGGACACGGCTGCGTGGCAGGCACGGTAGGAATACATGCGTCGGCGAGAATCGGAGAACGAGAAACTAAAGAAAAGGGGCCATATCCGAGAAATAAATTGAGCCTCTTCACATTGAAATGCGACCTTTTCTCCATCTGGTAGAGACTAAACTGTTCCAAATAAATGGATTCCAGTTGAGGTAAGGGATAAATGGCCCGGGTAAAGCAGCATTATTTGGATAGATTGAAAAGACAGACTCTTGGACAGACTCTTGGATACCAACTTCGTCGCCTACGGACATGAGTACCCACGAACAAAGTGATATCTCCAATATGGCCAGCTCGAGAAACAGATTCAGCATGCGGTCCGAGTTGGAATATACAAGCACGGATTATGTTTTGTTTGCTCCTGATGCCTGGTTTCCCAGTGGGAAACCTGATGTATTCGTTCAAAGGTAGGGATAGCCCCTAAAATTGATTTTGGAATTGTTCGATCCGGTGTGAAAAATTGTCATCGAATCTAGCAAAGAGAGTCTAGTAGAGCAGCAAATTACTCCGACCCGAGTAACTTCGAGAAATCGGGTCACGTGATAGCCGCTTGCCGGTACTTCGGACCGGCAGGACCGGGGTGAAATAGGGCTGATGACTAACACGGTGACTGACAATTTACTCGATCCGGGTGTCGTCTTCTCTGAAATACTCTGGCACTGGCAGTACATCCGAGTCATCACCGACACAGTTCAGCCTGTGTCTGCACATGGTGGGATATAAGTTGCGTCACTTGGCTTCTCTGACTGCTGGCACTACCATCAAGCTCGAATCTTCGCTACCTGTTTTCCCCTTCCACACAAACAAGCTTCATCTTCCACTTATCCTCGTATCACCTGCAGACCAGTTCAGACACGTCTTTCGTCGTATGCTTCTCGCCGCCATGGCCCCGGACGCCGTCCCTGCACCTGCGCCGGCACCCGCCCTAGCGCGTCCTGGCTTACGCAAAATCGCGCCGTACTGGTATCCATATACGACCATGGCCAAGGGTCGTTGGTTCGACCGGGAGATACTCGAAATCGTTTCTACAGAATTTCGTGACCGCTCGATAGAGTACTATGTGTGACCCCCATTCTACCGCGCTCGCTATGCGCTGAAGGGGTTTCGTCTTAGAGATATGCGCTCGAATCCGGCGTCACTACTATCAACGGCAAAATTGCCAAACCTGGCACCATCGTCCGCAACGGGGACCGGATTGAAAACGTCGTGCATCGCCACGAGCCTCCTGTCACCTCTCGACCTGTCAAGATCCTACACGAGGACCGGGAGAGCGAATTCATCGTAATAGACAAACCGGGCAGCATCGTGCGCACGTCACTCGTCGTTCTACTTCGTTGAGCCGACACGCGTCCTAGCCCGTTCACGCAACTGGTCGCTATTTTTATCTCTCCCTTGTGGAGATCCTTCAGCGGGAATTTGGGTACCAAAAAGTTTACAGTAAGGCGGTACCGATCCCCCCCGTTCCTGTGTGCGTACTGATTCTTTCGCATCAGCTGTTAATCGACTTGATCGTCTCACCTCCGGCTTGATGATCATCGGCCTTTCCTCCTCCCGAGCACACGTACTCTCGCAGGAGTTCGTGCAAGGCGAGATCAAAAAGGAATACATAGCGCGCTGCTCAGGCGAGTTTCCGACGGAAGAGGTTGTCGTGGATCAACCTCTGCTCACTGTCGACCGCCAGATGGGATTGAATATCGTGCATCCCGATGGGAAGGTATGCATGCGTCACCACTCGAAACACCGCTCTATGACAGATCTCACGTGCTAAGGCTGCGAAAACTATATTCAGACGTTTGCATTACGACAACAACACGAACACGAGCGTACTCCACTGTATGTCATTGTACTTGATTATTTTCGACAGGAAGATAATGGTTGAAATCACTTGCAGGTCGCCCTCTAACAGGTCGCTGTATGTTACCCGCCTTTTTACGGTTTCTGCGTCCAATCGATAATCTCCCCAGCTCACCAGATCCGCGTACACCTCCAATACCTTGGATATCCAATTGCCAATGATCCCGTTTACTCCGAGACCAAAATCTGGGCGCGTCTTTCATTTCTCATCTAAACACCCCTTACCTGATCTGTATACAGGGACCAAACCTTGGAAAAGGGGGCATCGACACGATACCATCAGAAGATCGCGCGCCACCAGTTGCACCTGCGCATCTGGTCGGAACAGACACTGCAGATTCAACGCGTGTCGCTCCAGAGTCTGATCCTGGGGCTGGGACGTCGGTACATCCCTCTCCGCAACTTCTCCCCCGCGAAACCGGCAAAGATATTGGAATGGGTTCACCGGTTCCGCTGTCCGCGGAGGCAGTGGGCGTCATAACCCGTCTGCGTAACATGAAGGTAAGTAGCGGCAATCGGTGTTTTCGCCTCTTATTCGGTATTGATACTCTGAAGGACGAGGACGAGGACTGGTCCCGATGGCGCGATGTAGTCTTCAAAGCAAAGGGCCGGCTACATCCGACGGGCATGCCTGCCCAGAAGCTACCTCCTCAGAACCGGCGCAAACGGGGTGGGCCTGCATGGGTCGACGCCGAAAACTCCACTGACACACCTCCGGACGAGCAACAGCAACAGCAGCAGTCAGCGCCGCTCACAGAAGAGGAGGCCCTCGCGATCCTTGACCCCGCCTCTCCGCCCGCGGAAAACCCGCTCCTGCGAGTCGCGCCTCCCCCGGACGCGCCAACCGAGAGCGGTCGCGCGAAACAAGCCGCGGCGCAGATCACGGTGCAGGAAGAGAACGACGGCGCGCTGTACTGTGGCGAGTGCTATTTGCCGCTGCATCCAGATCCGCCCCCAGAGCGGCTGTACATCTTTCTCCACGCGCTGCGATATACTACCAGTCTTGGGGTGTTCGAGACGGAGATGCCTGAGTGGGCCGCGAAAGGATGGCAATGGGAGCGCAGTTCCTGAGACTTGGCCCCGTTTCTTTTGCGTGATTGCCAGATATGACCTCGTTGCGGTACCAGTGGGGTCCTGTACAGTATATTCGATTTCACGAACTGGCTCCTGCCCCCTCGGCACGACGAAAAATGCGTAGATAGGACAGCCCCTTTTCCTGATCTGCGATAATCTAGGCGCAATCGTCCACTGAGGCTTCCATAGAAGCCCTGGTACACGTTCAATCGGACGTGGTCTTCATGCAGCGTGGGGGGTGACAGGATGCGAGCAGACGTACGCTTTTATGGAAGACGCCAGTAGCGAAGTTACCGAACGACGTAATGAGACCCAAATGAGAGAACGATGCACCTGTTCCAGGGAGTCGTTAACAAACTTCGACACATCTCTGCAAGCGTCTGCGGTTGGAGAATGCTTCCGTGAGCTTCCTGTGATGGTCTGGGCGTTAGGTGGTTCACTCTAATTTCTTTCTTTCTTTTTTTCCGAGTCAGTGTAAGAAATTCTACACCTGTCGTTCTGAACTCTCAGAAGTCCAAGAACGTGTACTAGAGCAATAAAGTACATGCGGCTTCATGAACTTTTTTAAAAAAAAAAAATTATTCCAGGATACACAACAGAGTTACAGACCGGTCGTAGCGAGAACCTTGGCGAGAACCACCACATTTAAGAAACACGTTTATATAGTAATATCGTAAATAGGGAAGTCCGAAGCAGGGAAAGTTCAGAAGAGGGTTTGTTAGACCCGGGATACGAGCGAACGAGTCATAAGTATTACATGGAGCGGGTTTAGCCACACGTTAGACGAGGGCATGTGAAGCACAAGACCGTAAGAGGAAACCAAACCTCAGTGAGCACCTAACTTACATCGGCTTCATGAACTTCCACCATAGTATCCTCTGAATTGTCAACAAAATAACTGGTTCATTTATCCCATGGATAGCCATTGCTGTCCACAAAGGTGGCGAGAATCCTGAACTTGCAGTCTTCGACTTGGGAGAATGTGAAAATGTAAATGGTCTCGATGTCAAACGCCTCGCCCACCAGCGGTTCCCCGTGCATCACGATCTAGTAAGATGTGAGCGTGCTGCTGACAACGCTTTTTAGAAAGGTTCACGCACATGGGCGAAAACCTTCTTTGACACTACTGACGCATCGGCAATCCCATCGATGTCAATCTGTCCGACCTGTTCAGCCAGTTCGGGGATATAGGTCATGTATCGCTATGAATCACCTCGATGGGCCGTCCTCCTAGTTTTTCGGCCAGCCGTTCCAGGAACGCCATGTACTCCCCCTTGCTCTTGAGAGGAACTTTGACAGACATGGGTCGCGTATCCTGAATGAAATCGTCCGCGAGGAGTTTTTCGATCTCGGGGAGATTGAGGACTTTGAGCTGGTCGAGGTAGTGTATAACTGCCTTCACTTGCGGTGAGCTCTGTGAGTACGACATTGTGGGTCTGAATGTGTGTGTGCTTGTGGGTACACTGGAGAAAGGTCGCAGCCCGAGCACTTTATAGCATGAGACTATCCTTCTTTGTACATTAGGGACAGCATGTAAACGGAGTCGGAATCAGTGGTGTGCAGGGCTGGGCTCAAAGCCCTGAAGCCTAGCCCGGCCGTGGTGGCTTTGAGGGCCTCAGGCTCAAGATTACAAAGCCCGAGCCAGCCGGTGTCTGGCTCTTAATCACGTGGTTCACCTGCCTTTCTCGGCCCTTCACGTCAAAACGCATCAGCCTCTGTCGCTCCGCCATCGCCACCTTCCCTTTGCCCCGCTATTCCCTACAACACCCATCATGAAGACTTGGATGCGCCTGATGACGAGCTGGGCTTCGGCCCAGTGATCAAGTGTTTTTTGGTTTCATTTTGTTTCTCGTTTCTCACTAAGCATATGCGCTACTGTGTACAGGCGTCTCACCGGCACTTGTAAAAAGTGCCTGCCGTTGCTGCACTCTCAAGTCCCCAGCCTCTGCCTGCCATACGCAAGCCCGTGCCTGCCGCATCTACCCTTCGCCACCTGGGAGTCCGCCACCACCGCCACCCTGTCATGGCTGCAAGACCCTTCACGACACCACGTCGCGACGCCATCAAAATGCCATGACGCCGCATGAAATCTCGCCGCAACATCAACTCAACACGGCGCGCAAGTCCCGCCACGACGTAAGTTGTAAACGACGACGGCAGCAATGCGGCGATGATGACCGCCACAGAGCGACTATGACCGTGACCACAGCAACGCAAGGTGACGAAGGCGAAGACGGTGGTTACGACAACACGCGCCGACGACAACGGCGACACTGGAAGGCGATGGGACGTCGTTGCCACATGCTGGTTTCCTTACTTTCTTAGCACAGTAGTTTAGCACAGTAGTTAGTTTGTTGCTTTATACAAGATTGATTCATTTTTTACTTTCCTGTGTGATCCCCGAGGTTGCCCTGCCTCTGCTGCTTTCCCACGACTTAGCCCGGGCTTTGATTGGCCGGAGCCCTCGATCAAGGCCAGGCTCATGTTGTTGAGCAAGCCCGAGTCTGCTAAGCCTGTCCCAAGCCCGGGCTTTTGAGCCCAGTCTGGCCCTGCATACCACTAAAGACAAGAGCTGTGCTGAACAGAAATTTCTTTGGAAAATTTAGTAAAAAAGTGGTTCAGTTCAATTCAGAGGTCTAGACCCTGCTGCTTGCCCTGCTGAACCTGAACTGGACCCCACTGGACCCAAACTGATGATCTGGTTCAAAGTTCAACAGATTCCCTGGACTGGACCTAAAGTCTGGTTCAAGGTTCAGCAATAATCCTGAAGAACTGGATGGAACTGGACTTTGGCAATTAATTGAACCAAGAATTGAACCCTACAAGTTGACTGGCATGAAAATGGGTCTAAATTAGGGTCACATTGACCTTGAATTTCTGAACCCTCCAACAGGGTCAGGCAGGTTTGGCAGTGTAGAAAAGAGTCTAGTAGCTGGATACTAGGAGTTACCGACGCAAACACTCTTGTGAACACTGTGATTCGGGTGGATTCCGACTTCGGGAAATCGGGTCACGTGATAGCCGCCGCCGGGCGTTTCCGAAATGGGTTGATAACTAACACGATGACTTAAAAAGGCAATCATTTACTCGATGTCTTCTCTGAAATACTCTGGCACCGGTGACTGCATCATCACCGCCCACACTGTTCGGCCTGTGTCTGCACATACATGGTGGGCGTCACTTGGCTTCTCTGACTGCTGGCACTACCATCAAGCTCGAATCTTCGCTACCTGCTTTCCCCTTCCACACAAACAAGCCTCATCTTCCACTTATCCTTGTATCACTGGCACCTGCAGACCAGTTCAGACACGTCTTCCGTCGTATGCTTCTCGCCGCCATGGCCCCGGACGCCGTCCCTGCACCTGCCCCGGCACCCGCACCAGCGCGTCCTGGCTTACGCAAAATCGCACCGTACTGGTATCCATATACCACCATGACCAAGGGTCGTTGGCTCGACCGGGAGGTACTCGAAATCGTTTCTACAGAATTTCGTGACCGCTCGATAGAGTACTATGTGTGACCCCCATTCTACCGCGCTCGCTGTGCGCTGAAGGGATTTCGTCTTACGCAGAGATATGCGCTCGAATCCGGCATCACTACTATCAACGGCAATATTGCCAAACCTGGCACCATCGTCCGCAACGGGGACCGGATTGAAAACGTCGTGCATCGCCACGAGCCTCCTGTCACCTCTCGACCTGTCAAGATCCTACACGAGGACCGGGAGAGCGAATTCATCGTAATAGACAAACCGGGCAGCATCGTGCGCACGTCACTTGTCGTTCTACTTCGTTGAGCCGACACGCGTCCTAGCCCGTCCACGCAACTGGTCGCTATTTTTATCTCTCCCTTGTGGAGATCCTTCAGCGGGAATTTGGGTACCAAAAAGTTTACAGTAAGGCGCTACCGACCCCTCTCGTTCCCGTGTGCGTACTGATTCTTTTGCGTCAGCTGTTAATAGACTTGATCGTCTCACCTCCGGCTTGATGATCATCGGCCTTTCCTCCTCCAGAACACACGTACTCTCGCAAGAGTTCGTGCAAGGCGAGGTCAAAAAGGAATACATAGCGCGCTGCTCAGGCGAGTTTCCGGCAGAAGAGGTTGTCGTGGACCAACCTCTGCTCACTGTCGACCGCCAGATGGGATTGAATATCGTGCATCCCGATGGAAAGGTATGCATGCGTCACCATTCGAAGCACCGCTCTATGACGGTTCTCACACGCCAAGCCTGCACAAACTATATTCAGACGTTTGCATTACGACAACAACACGAACACGAGCGTACTCCACTGTATGTCGTTGTACTTTCTTTATTTCTGACAGGAAGATAATGGTTGAAATGACTTGTAGGTTGCCCTCTAACAGGTCGTTGTATGTTACCCGCCTTTTTACGGTTTCTGCGTCCGATCGATAACCTCACCAGCTCACCAGATCCGCGTACACCTCCAATACCTTGGGTATCCAATTGCCAACGATCCCGTTTACTCAGAGACCACAATTTGGGCGTTTTTCATTTCTCATCCAAACCCCCCTTACCTGACCCGTATACGGACCAAATCTTGGAAAGGGGGGCATCGACACGACACCACCAGACGATCGCGCGCCACCAGTCGCACCTGCGCATCTGGTCGGAACAGACACTGCAGATTTAACGCTTGTCGCTCCACAGTCTGATCCTGGGGTTGAGGCGTCGGTACATCCCCCTCCGCAATTTCTCCCCCGCGAAACCGGCAAAGATATTGGCATGGGCTCACCTGTTCCGCTGTCCGCAGAGGCAGTGGGTGTCATAACCCATCTGCGTAGCATGAAGGTAAGTAGCGGCAATCAGTGTCTTCGCCTCTTATTCGGCATTGATGATACTCTGAAAGACGAGGACGAGGACTGGTCTCGATGGCGCGATGTGGTCTTCAAGGCAAGGGCCGGCTACACCCAACGGGCATGCCTGCCCAGAAGCTGCCTCCTCAGAACCGGCGCATACGGGGCGGGCCTGCATGGGTCGACGCCGAAAACCCCACTGACACACCTCCGGACGAGCAGCAGCAGCAATCCGCGCCGCTCACAGAAGAGGATGCCCTCGCGATCCTTGACCCCGCCTCTCCGCCCGCGGAAAACCCGCTCCTGCGAGTCGCGCCTCCCCCGGACGCGCCAACCGTGAGCGGTCGCGCGAAACAAGCCGCGGCGCAGATCACGGTGCAGGAAGAGAACGACGGTGCGCTGTTCTGTGGCGAGTGCTACTTGCCACTGCATCCAGATCCGTCCCGGAGAGGCTCTACATCTTTCTCCACGCGCTGCGATATACTACCAGTCTTGGGGTGTTCGAGACGGAGATGCCGGAGTGAGCCGCGAAGGGATGGCAATGGGAGCGCAGTCCCTGAGACCGGGCCCCGTTTCTTTTTACGTGGTTGCCAGATATGTGCAATCACCTCCTTGCGGTACCAGTGGGGTCTTGTACAGTATATACGATCTAGAGTTCTTGCCCCCCGATGACTCGGCACCGCGGAGAATGCGTACATAGGACAGCACATTTTCCTGATCTGCGATAATCTAGGCGCAATCGTCCACTGAGACTTCCATAGAAGCCCTGATACGTTCATGCGGCCGACTCGGACGTGATCTTCGTGCAGCGTGAAGAGTGTCAGGATGCGAGCAGACGTACGCAAGAAAGACGCCAGCAGCGAAGTTACCGAACGACGTAATGAGACCTGAGATCCAAATGAGAGAAAGATGCACCTGTTCTAGGGAGTTGTTAACAAACTTCGACACATCTCTGCATGCGTCTGCGATGATCCCGATGAGGACAATGTTAAGGACTCGTCAATGCTTCCGCGAGCTTCCTGTGATGTCCCGGGCGTTAGGTGGTTCACTCTTTTTCTTTTCTTTTCTTCCAAGTCAGTGTAAGAAGTTCTAAGAACAGGGACACTTGTAATTCCGAATTCTCAGAAGTCCAAGAACGTGTGTACTAGAGCAATAAAGTACATGTGGCTTCATGAACTTCCACCATAGTATCTTCTGGATTGTCAACAAAATAACTGGTTCATTCAGCCCATGGATAGGCCTTGCTGTCCTCAAAGGCGGCGAGGATCGTGAACTTGTAGTTTTCGGCGAATGTGAAAATGTAAATGCTCTCGAGGTCAAACGGCTCGCCCACCTGCGGTTCCCCGTGCATCTGGAGCTTAAGTAACATATGTGGGCGTGCTGCCGACAACACTTCTTTAGAAAGGTTCACGCACATGCACGAAAACCTTCTCCGCCGTTGCTGACGCATCGGCAAGCCCATAGAAGCTAATCTGTGCGGCCTGTTCAACCAGTTCGGGGAGATAGGTCATGTATTGCCATGAATCACCTCGAGCGGCCGTCCTCCTAGTTCTTTGGCCAGCCCTTCCAAGAACGCCAGGTACTCCTCCTTGCTCTTGGGATCGATTCCGAGAGACAAGGGCCGCGTAGCGTAGGCGAAATCGTCCGTGAGGAACTTTTCGATCTCGGGGAGATTGAGGACTTTGAGCTCGTCGAAGTAGCGATAAACTTCCGCCACTTCAATTTCGGATCGCGGTGGCGATGGGGACATTGTGGGTCTGAAAGTGTGCTTGTGGGTACACTGGAGAAAGGGTTGCAGCAGCTTGCCGAGCACTTTAAAGCCTGAGACTATCCTTCTTTGTACTTAATAGACAGCGTCTTCCATGTAAACGAAATTGGAACAAATAAGGGGTCTGGATCGTAATGTCGTGTCGTAGAGCGCAGTGGAGCGACGTGGCTGCGTCACATTCCGGTGCTAGGAGAGGTTAATTCCATTCCTCGGTGCAACCTTGCTCGTTCTGAGGAATGATACACCACAAAGCAACTCCTGATGATGAGGCGGCAATGAGATAGGATGTAGTCATTTCACCCCAGAAGGCGCGAGTAGTGTTAGTTCCATTCCTCGATGCAACCTTGCTCGTTCTGCAGAATGATACATCACCCCCAAAGCAACCCCCGAAGGTGAGGCGGAAATGGGATAGGATGTAGCCATTTCACCCCAGAAGGCGCGAGTAGTAATCCGAGTCTGTGCCAGCTCATGTAATGGATCTGCGTTGCAGTGTATTCACACCGACACGATGCATCTCGGCCCACAGGAGACTGAGGCAGCACATAAACGCATGAAGGAGGTTCTCTTGTGAAACGAGACAAACGAGACCCGAGCAGTAAATGTCGACTCTCCACGTTCCGAAGAACCGCACTTGGCCCAACCTTTGCCAAGACGCGACGAGAGCTGGAGGTATACGGCACAAGCCAACATCCATCCATCTGTCCATAACAAAGCAAAGCACACAGATACACGTGAAAGAGACGAGATAGGCACTACTTGATAAAACGAGACATGAACTTCCTGCGCGAGCGATTAACCTAGGATGGAGGATGATGAACCTACTTATGGAATTCTGTCCGAAGAGGATTGTTGACAAATTGGCCTTGAGCTTTGTCACCTATTGCCTGATTTTTGAAAACAAGGTCTAGGAACGTAAAAATACCATGACATTCTGGGGTACGGAGCGTCATCCCAACATCGCTCGACCGCAATGGTGCCGGGCGCCGTCGTATTATTCCTGGCGCATTGCCAAATGCCGCGGCGAGGTTTAGCAAAGGGTTGGCAGTTGCAATCCGTGCCTCCCGCTCAGCCTCGGTGGCCTCAGCTTCCGCTTGTTCAACGCGTGCCTGTTCTGCTGCTCGCTCACGCTGTATTTTCTCTAGCTCACGAAGCAGCTCTGCGGTATCATCCTCTTCGTCGTCATCTTCATCGTCGTCATCATCACCGTCCTCTTCTTCCCCGCCACGGTGTCAGCTCCAACAAGCAAGGATAGCAACATAGCGCACTTTGCATTCCCCTTCGAATCGTTCGCGCCATCGCCATCGCCATCACCCTCGTCGCTGTCTGCATCCTTGTCCATTCTAACGCCTCTTGTAAGACTTTCCGTCGCCTGTTCGCCTCCTCGTCCTCGGACGCCATTGGGGCGTCTTCCACTGGCAAACCCGCTGCCTTGCGCTTCTTGGCGCGAGCTTCCACCTCCGCCGCGAGGAGATCCGCGCGTATGTCACGCTTTTACTTCGTCCATGGAGGTCTGGCCGGGTTGTCTGAGTCTGGAATGAGAGGGAGTTGAGGAGAGAGGTCACAACGTACCGGAATTTGAGCTTGGTACGGGCGGCCATGTCGCGTACAGAGTACTGGCGCGAGCCTCCTTTCACTTCTCTTGCCTGTGCTGGATCTCATGTTGGTCTATGTCGTGGACGTCTTATGAGGGCGAGTAGGACGGACGCGCAGACAGAAGGCAGGTATGCTGACTCATCGAAACTCGAATCCGCCAAATACCCGGTGCCTATTGACAACCGTACTCAGGCTGTAACATCCTCCAGGCTGCAGTTTCCTCGGACCTGACCGTATTCTGCGTAGCGTTCCCATGCTCACTCCCGACATTTTACCAGGCTTTATGTTTTACCCAGGCTGACTCGCTCCTCTTTCATCGATATTTGCTCACGATTATCTATGACTTCCTTTGCAGACGTTGCCCGCACCCACTTTCCCTCTCTTCTCTCAGGCTTCGTCTTCGCTGACAATGCAGGAGGCTCCCAATGCACCGAACTGGTTGCCAAACGCATTTTTGATTACCTTATAAACACCAATGCGCAGCTCGGTGCCGACTACTCCGTTTCTGCTGAAAGCACCCGACGCGTTTCTGCGGGCATAGTCGCAGCTGCGGAGCTTCTCAACGCAGCATCACCAGACGAGATCGTGTTGGGCTCGAGCTCAACTATGAATCTCGAAAATCTTGCACGTTCTATTGAAGGAGACATCTTGAATGATGAGGAGATCGTGGTGACGGTAGAGCATGAAGGTATTCGGATATTCATTTCTTTCTGTACGTTCTCCTGGATGACGCTTGTATCATCTAGCAAACGTCGGCCCGTGGAAGAAACTTGCTGCACGCAAGGGCCTTACCTTAAAGCATTGGCACCCCCGCATCACTGACCCGTCTAACCCATACTCACTTGCTTACGACGTCCAAGATCTCCTCCCATTGATAACCCCAAAGACACGCCTGGTTGCTTTTTCAGCTTGCTCTAACATCCTTGGCTCTATCATCCCGGTCAAAAATGTGATTACTGCGGCGAGATCCCACGCAGCAGAACTCGGAGTTAGGAAGATAGAGTTCAGTGTCGACTGCGTGGCGTATGCCCCACATCGCCGGATGGATGTGCAAGACTGGGACGTCGACTACGCCGTCTTTTCGTTCTACAAGGTTTCGTCTAACCCCGCCCTGTTCGGCCTTACCTGAACAATTTGTCTATTTCCCAGGTCTTCGGTCCTCACATCTCTGCGCTCTACGCCCGTGCAGCCTCACTCCGCTCGTCCGTCTCCCCGATAACGCACCACTTTCTCCAAGTCGATACCGTGGGTTACAAACTGCAGCCAGGTGGGCCCGGATATGAGCTGGTTCATGGCGTTACTGGCGTGCCGATATACCTTCGGAGTTTGACGCCTGAGGGTACCCTCGAAGCGGCCTTCGTTGCCTCTGCCGTGCAAGAGTCCGCCCTCTGCGAACGCTTGCTCGGATTTTTACGGGGACACGCGCCGCGCGTGCGCATCGTCGGCGACGCCCATAACGGAAGCTCCCGCGCACCGACGATCAGCTTCGTCGTGCAGGACATACTCAGCCAAGACATTGTCCGTGCGTGCGACGCAACCGGCACGGTACGCAGTAATATCTTCGATCCCACTTCTCCCATACTTAATACCATTGGCGGCTACAGATCGGAATACGATACGGTCACTTTTACGCGCACACCCTTGTGGATGAGTTGGTCCCAAAAATTGACATCAATGACGGAGTCGTACGGGTGTCACTGGTCCATTACAACACGGTAGACGAAGTGGATCGTATCATCAACGTACTGAGAGGCGTGCTGGCGGGACGGGGGAATACCACGTAGCTAAAATCGCGTGTTTGACTTACGACGAGCCCTTTCGTTTCGACAGGTTGGCGTGTGATACTAGTTATGAGCTACTTACTCGCACGGATATGAATATGGAAATGCTGCTGATTCCTTCGTCAAAGAAAGTACAAGAGCAAGTGTCGTGAGTACTCAGCCAGGTCTAGGAGAGATGTAGATTCGAGTGCCATGACGTCGAAGGCTCAAGAACTCGGTGTCTCGATCTCTATATACAGTACTTCGTCGGGCCTCAGCTCCTAGTCTAAATTGGGTGCCTCTTGTTGCTCTACAGGCCGTGCTGGCATTGTTAGTTGGCTGGCACATACTGTGTATATATCGGCATGTCCAGCGTGGCGGGCGACTGCGCTTTCCTACGCTTCCGTCTGCCAGTGCATGGCTCGAGTACATCACATGTAATTCCGCCTTGTACTTAGTGGTTTGCAAGGCCTGGCCTGAAGCCCTAAAGCCTGGGTAGCCAAGCCCTCAAAGCCTGAGCCCAGCTGGGCCCTTGTACCAGGCTTTGGAGGGCCTACAGCTCAGCTCAGGTTATTGAAAGCCTGAGCCAGGCCCTAAAGCCCAGGCTTTGAGTATACTGTAGCTCAATTTGTGGAATCAAATGCAGAATCAAAATCATCCAACTGCCCTCAAAAGAAAATAGAATAACAAATAATGTACCATCACATTGTGGAGGCACATGCCTGCTGTTACTGCATTGTTCAACACCCTCCAATGCACGGTATGCACCTCATTGTTGGAGAAATGTTGCAGGGCCAACTTTGAATGCTTCTGGTATTCCCACCACCTCTTTGTTGTCTTCTTCATCTGCTGGCAAGTCCATGGTATGTTCTGCATGATCAAGCCCAAACTGCCCACCATTCTGCTCTCAGTGGGTGTGTTTGAGTCTATGTTTGATGCCCTGGACTGTCCAGTTTACAAAACCTCAACAACTTGAACAGGTACATTGGTTCCAAATTCTGTGTTGTTGGGCCTTTGCTAAAGTACAAGGTCACTCAGGTTCTCCAAGTCCCCCTCTAAATGATGTGTCACCCAATTGCAGGTACAAGTGTGTAAGTGACCTTCTTTTTGGAGTGATAATTGCCACTGAGAGGATCTATTAGGGTTGGATTTTCTTCAGCCATAGCAGGAGGACCAAAGATGGGCCCAGTCATGAGGTGCCAGTGACAGTGAAAAATGGCAGATATAAGCAGGTCAAGTTCACTTAAAGCCAAAGAGAATACTAGACATGGCATCATCGAGGTGAGTTAGTTCTTGCATCACACTAACAGACTGTTTTATCATGTTGAGACGCGACTGTATAAGTCACATGTCTCGTGGGATCTGATTGTGTCAGCCCATATACTATATTCGGTATCTGTCCCTTATGGACTCTTTTGGACACTCCGGACTTGTACGGACCACTTTTGTTTATCTTTATTGTCAGAGTCATACATGACTCTTATTGTTCTCTATTGTTAAGATACCGGTATTGTCTGCTTTAGGCAGCTATTGTTCTCTGCCCTCCAATGGCATTTCTCCCTCTGGCGCACAGACCACATGTATTGTGTTTGGATCACCAGTGTGCACAGACCATTCTTAGCTAAGCATCCTGTATATAAGGACTGCTGTTTACGCCTTCACACTTCAGAGTTTACTTCCCCTCTGAAGTGTAAGTCCCATTTATACCTCTCCTTACACTACCTTTACTCACAGACGGTTTGTAGTAACTTGTCTATTAGGTGTGTATATATAAAGAGTTTACTTCCCCTCTGAAGTTAACTTGTCTATTAGCTTTCTGCTATTATTTCACTTGCTTGTTAGTTCTGCGCTCAACATATCATAGGATTGCCAGCCACCACCACCACCCACACCAATACTGGCTGCTCCCAAGGTGAATGGGTCGATGCTGCTGTGGAGACCCTCTGTGCCACATTCAATGCTTTCTCACAGGGCCTGCTCTTCCATGACCCAAGCAACGAGTTGCCAATGACATAGACATGTGGGAGGAGTGCATATTCATTGCTTCCTTGCCACTGATAAGCAGTACATGTGTTATATCTTGCTCAGTTATATGGCATGTTAATTTGTCATGGCAGGCACTTTAATCACATTTTGTCAGTTGCAGCATCAAGGAACTGTGTATGTGCACACAACCCATATGCAAGACAGGAGCCTATGAGATGCTAAGGTCAAGCAAGGTGTGTCTCAGAAGACATACTTCCTGATAGAAACACTCATGTTTGGGCTCACTCACACAGTGCATTGACACCATCTTGGGCACCAAGACCCCAAGTGCCTGCAGTACTGGTGAGGGCTATCAAGATTTTGATGACAATGATGTCTTTGTTTGGAGTATCAAGTAAACATGATCTGCATGAATAAACAATTGGTGTTGCTTCCTCCTCAAGCCCTGGCCTAAGCCCAAGCCAAGCCCAGGCCAAGCCCAAGCCCTTTACCTGGGCTCAGCTCAATGTTTACTGAGGCCTGAGCCCTACTAAGCTGAGCCTAAGCCCAGGCTTTTGAGCCAAGCCTGGCCCTGTAAACCACTACTTGTACTTACCCTCAAGTGGGAGAGATTCCTCCAATCAAACCTCCGATTCGGCCCATATGTATTTGGGTATGGAAAGTGTATCTATCCTGGTCGACGCGAAGTAAACGGTCTGAGCCGAAGCGAGGAACGAGCAAAGGCTTAGAGCATAGTCTTTGCGCGAGCGGACAGGGCGGCACGTGCTTATCCTTTTCCTCCGTGCCGCCACCTGTCCTCCTGATGAACAGTGCACATAGGGGACTATACTCACAGTGACAAGAGGAGACTGTGGTGAGATATAGAGGGTGACTGGAAGCAGCAACAGAGTAAACTTGCAGTGAAGCAGATGAGAGTGTCTGGCACACAACAGATGAGAACTGGTGTTTTATACAAGAGGATAAGACATACCTGGCACACAACAGATGAGAACTGGTGTGGTGCCAGAGCGTACATGGTACTCTACTTATACTGCTACAGAGGGTGACACTAGTAACACTGGTCACAGTAAATACAAGACGCATTGTTCTACATAGAGACAAAGGAGTGTACTGTTCTGGGAGAACAAGGCATAAGAACAATAAGAGTCCAGACTATGATATCATAGTGACATCACAATAAAGATAAGGAAACAAAGGGAAGTACAAAAGACAATAGTACAAGGACGGTCTAGAGAAGTCCATGATGTCATGTACATGTGATGTCATAGATGGGAGAATACAAGAAGTCCGAGATTGTAAAGATCATAATAATCTAATCTACATGTCCTGTATATCTAATCTAAAGCAGTCCGTTATCTGCGTGTCCATTGAGCCGCTAAGTGCGCACAGGTCACTTATCAACATCTCCCCGTGATCAGCAATCTAGGTTTAGCACAAGCCCATGTCAACATTGTGTTGTTGGAGCAGGGTG
The DNA here is from genome assembly GCA_021527775.1 of Lactarius sanguifluus. Classification (NCBI taxonomy): domain Eukaryota; kingdom Fungi; phylum Basidiomycota; class Agaricomycetes; order Russulales; family Russulaceae; genus Lactarius; species Lactarius sanguifluus. The sequence goes on along the minus strand of JAKEYF010000193.1, from coordinate 23,321 downwards.
CGCGCGAGTGACTTGGTAAAGCCATCTGCGACCATTTCCAGAGTAGGGGTTCTAATAAGAGTGATGGTCCTCTTTTCGATGTACTCCCTAATGACATGATGCCTAATGGCAATGTGCTTCGATCGCCTCCCAGTGACAGGGTTCAAGGCCAAATCAATGGCACCCTTATTGTCACCATGCAATGGGATGGGGTCGTCGACCTCGTACCCGAGTTCCGCAAGGAAGCTCTGATACCAAGCGGCTTGGTTGGCCGCATCGGTCATGGCCATGTATTCCGCCTCTGTAGTGTTTTGGGCCACTGTCTTTTGCTTTCGCGAAGACCAGCTTATTGCACCATTGGCTAATAGGAACACATAACCCGAAGTGGAGTGTCTATCATCAACCTGGTCACCCAGGGAAGAATCAGAGTAGCCATGAAGGCCGTCTCCACTGGCGCCATCGTAGACTATACGCATGCCCACAGTGCCTACTAAGTAAGCCAGAACATATTGCGCAAGCCGCAGATGTTGGGGGGAAGGATTCGCTGCGTACTGCGCCAAACGTGACACAGCGAAGGAAATGTCCGGTCTAGTACCAATCTGAACGTACAGCAGACTACCAATGAAGTGACTGGTAGTGTGTAATGTCAGAGGCAGTAGCCTGACCCGTATATTTATGAAGGTGCTCGTCAGCACCAGCGGGCAAGGGTGTGGAGTGTGGAGTGGCATCAGACATGCCGAAGCGTTCAAGGACATCCTTGACATAGCCAGACTGGTCTATTTCGATGCGTCTGAGGGAGCGGTCGCGCACAATGCGCATACCAAGATATGACTCTATCTCCCCGAGATCTGTCATCTCATAGCGCTCAGAAAGATCTGACTTAAGACGCTTAATCCTCTCCAAAGAGGCACCCAGTATAGTGATGTCGTCAACGTAAACGATAACGAAGAGTGGTCCATCCCCCTCTCGTTGAGGCAACACATATACGCCGGCATCAGCAAACGTCCGCTTAAAAGCCGAGTGCAAGTAACACTCCATGGAATTGCAAGTTCCATGCACGGGAGGCTTGTTTGAGACCATATATCGCCTTGACTAGACGACACACCTTCGTCTCTGAACCAGTGGTGATGAACCCTTGTGGTTGCTCCATGTAAATCTCCTCGTCAAGCACGCCATTGAGGAACGCAGACTTGACATCCATCTGGTGGATGTGCCAGTCCTCCAGCGCGGCCAACGCCAGAAGTAATCTCAGCGACTCGAATCGTGCGACGGGAGAGAAGGTTTCATCAAAATCTATGCCAGGGATTTGCGTAAACCCCTTAGCCACCAAGCGAGCTCTGTAGCGGCCATCCGCCTTGAGCTTAAAGACCCATTTGGATTTTACTGCCTTGCGATTAGGCGGGAGATCCACTAACTCCCATGTGCCATTCTTGGCGAGCGCATCCATTTCATACTGGCACGCCGTTGTCCACTCATCTGCATCCACAGACCGCATGGCCTCTGCATAGGATGCAGGATCTCTACCTATGTAAGCTGCAGCTAACAGCTCCGCATATCCCAGCCGTCTGCCGCGCATGGCCGTGTTATCCGCAGTGAAGTAGCGGGGGTTGGGCACAGGTGCACGGGCAGAGCGTCTAGGCGCATTGTCCATCTCACGCAACAGCTGACTACGCTGTGCGCGGTCCTCAAAGCCTCCAGGCATAGTCTGGAGAGGGAGGAGGGACATGGCGCATAATGCGCGTTGCGCCTTGACGCGGCGGTGGTGAAGTGGGAGTGGGCTGCTCACGCTTAGGTGTAACAGGGAGAGATGGTGGTGCAGGTGGTGGTGGCGTGTGGGGGCGCTCTGGTTTGGGGTCTAGAAGGTCTTCAACATCCTCCTCCTCACTACTGTTAGAGTGTGCAGGGGAGGGTGCTCGCTGTGGTGGTAACGCCGACGTGCTAGGTACGGCAATCACTGATACAGGTGGTGGCGGTGAAGCCACTTGCGTAGGTGTTGGGTGTGTCTCAGCACCCTGTAGGGACGGGAAGCTGCTCTCGTCGAATGTCACATCCCTGGACAAACGGACAGAGCGGGTTTGGCGGTCCCAGAGCTTATAGCCCTTAGATTCGGGCTCAAACCCAATAAGCGTGACCTCAATGGCCTTCGCATCCAATTTGCGACGCTTATCAGCGGGTACGTGCATGTACCCCTTGCATCCAAAGACGCGTAAATGAGAGACATCTGGTACTTTGCCAGAGTACCAGAGCTCATAGGGTGTGCGCCACTTGAGCGTACGGGTGGGAGAGCGGTTATAGATGTGTACCGCAGTGCTTATGGCATGCTCCCAGAAGCCTTTAGACATGCCAGCTGTGTGCAGCATGGCCATTGCCTTATCCGTAATGGTGCGGTTAAACCGCTCGGCTTTCCCGTTCGACTGTGGTGAACCTGGCATCGTAAGGTGATGCTCTATCCCTCTCTGCTTGAGAATGTCCTGTACTTGGCTCGCCATGTACTCGCCTCCGCGGTCATGAGTGGAGTGCGCGCAGTTTATGGGACGTCTGGGTTTCACCCCAGGCCAAATACATCTGCAGCGCTCTCACAAACTGATCCTTTGACTTAATGAAGTACACCACTGCATGCTTGGAGTGGTCGTCTATGAAGGTGGCGGTGTACGCGGAGCCTTGTAGGGACTGAGTTTGCATTGGACCGGCTAGGTCACTGTGTACAATCTCAAAGATACGGGTTGTCCTTTTGGTGGAGGACGCAGAGAAAGGTTGACGAGTGGATTTACCCAACTCGCACCCACGACACACAGCAGTATGCGTGGTAGAGCTGTCAATGTCCATGCCAGTAGTGGCAGAGGGACCGTACGACTTAAGAGCAGCAGAGGAGATGTGTCCCATGCGTTGATGCCAGATATCAAGAGTGGTGGCAGCACTTTTGATGTGAGCATTTAGGCCAATGCTTGAAGCGTCCAACCAGTAGAGGTTGTCCTCCAAGTAGCCAACAGCTACACAGCTTTTTCTGACAGATATTTTAAATGAGCCACTGTCAAAGGCCACTTCCGCACCCTTTTGTGCTAAGGCACGCGTCGACAAGAAGCGTGTTTTCACCTGTGGAAGGTGTAGCACATTACTGAGGGTGATTGGAATGCCCTGGCTCGTAGTGAAGACGACGGAGCCTACACCAATTTGGTCGATTGTGGACTTATCACCCAGGCGTACAGCGCCTTTGCATGGGGTGTAGTCCTTGAAGTCAGACCGATGTGGTGTGATGTGGTGCGTGGCACCACTGTCCATCATCCAACGCACACGCGAGGCAGCATACAAGGCAACACCAACTGAATTGTCCGCCCAGTTAATGGCGGGCTCATCATCGACCTCCTTAATGGAGGCGGTGGTTGGTACTAATACATGACTATTGGCAGCCTTGTTGCTAGTGTCCTTCGCCTTCCCCGCAGCCTCATCCTTTTTCCTCTGCCTGCAGTCAGGCTTGATGTGCCCCTTTTTGTTACAGTAGTGGCACGTCAATTGGGAGTGATCCTTCTTCTTACGGCCACCGCTTGACTTAATGGGGGCAGCCTTGTTGAGGGAGGACCCAGAGGGGCCAGAGCGGCGTGCCTCCTCCGAAACTATGCGCGCAATTATTTCAGCGTGCTTGAGCTTGGTGGGGGCGCCACTGGCGAGGATGGTAGATGCCAACACCTCATAGGAGGCTGGCAGGGCGTGGAGAAGGATAAGACAGAACTGGGTGTCAGTGACACCCATCTGTGCGTTGGAAAGGCCGACTCGCAGCTCATTGAGTTTGGCCAACTGAGAGGCCATGGGTGCGGAGTCGTCGAGACGGGCTTGAGTTAACTGGATCCACAAATTAAAAATGGTGGTGCTGCCCGAAGCACCAGCATAGACGTCCTTCAGCTTTTCCCACTTCGAGGCGAAGGTGGGGTAGGCATATGGATCGGAAACGAGGGAGTAGACGTCAGGTTTGAGGTAGAGGCGGAGGTACGCCTTAGACCGACGCTGGATAGATTCCCACTCATCAAGAGTGACTCCAGAGGGAGGGGCACGATAGGTAAACACATCCTCAGCCTCATGTAGAGTGAGGATGGCCTCAAGTGTCCCAGACCACTCGTTCCAATTTGAGCCGTCAAACTGATCGAGGCGAATGCCAGATGGCATGCCGAAGGTTGTGCCATACGCATTTGAGAGGCGCATGGAGGGTGTGGACCCAGAAGTGATGGGAGGAAGGCCAGAGCCTCCCGCCGTGGCGCCTGCAGCCGCACCAGTGGTGGCAGCACCGGTGGGTGAGGCAGCGCGAGAAGAGTGTGTAGACGACATGGGGATGATTTATCTATCGCCGAGGAGCAGTCAGCGATAGTGCTTCATAACAGTTGCAAGATGTGAAGGGGGTAGCTACTCCTGTCTGTGATTCTGTAAGGCCAGAACGCTAACGCGTCCTGCCTCCACTAACATGCCAGTGTTACAAGGGCTACGCCCAGGGTGAAAGCCTCTTCGCGTACTAGGAGCCGGCTGCCAGCCAGGATGTGTCTAAGACACGGCTCACTAGAGTGCACCAGAGGGGATAGTGGAATGGTTCTTTCAGAGCCCAAGGCTGTCTACCTCAGCCTTCTCGGCCTGTTGGTTGCCTCATCGCCCGAAGGCTTTACTGCATCCTTTCCCATTGCCGCTACAAGGCAGGTATCTGGTTGCAGAACACCATAAGGTGAACACCCCCCAGAGTCTGAACCAGGTTTTACACTCCCATGGTGAGGAGATCCTGCGCCCAGTGTGGAGCACCAGAGACAGCTGGCGCTAAGCTCCACAATACACAGCCCAGTGGGCCATGCACACCTGGATATGGATTAAGGGGCTACCAGATCCAATCTCCTTGCGCATAGCGCAGGGGCTAGGAATACAGTAGGGATGAAAGTAGGACTACTGGGCAGTGTATAGTAGTGGAGGGGCCTCACCAACTGGCACCTGACGCCTCAGGGCACAGTGGCTTGGGCAAGGAGGGTGAGTCCCCAGACAGACCTCAGCCTGGTGTGTGATCCTAGGAACACAGTGACCAGCCAAGTGGAGTGGCTTGGGCACCAGGGCCCATAACCTGATGAACAGTGCACATAGGGGACTATACTCACAGTGACAAGAGGAGACTGTGGTGAGATATAGAGGGTGACTGGAAGCAGCAACAGAGTAAACTTGCAGTGAAGCAGATGAGAGTGTCTGGCACACAACAGATGAGAACTGGTGTTTTATACAAGAGGATAAGACATACCTGGCACACAACAGATGAGAACTGGTGTGGTGCCAGAGCGTACATGGTACTCTACTTATACTGCTACAGAGGGTGACACTAGTAACACTGGTCACAGTAAATACAAGACGCATTGTTCTACATAGAGACAAAGGAGTGTACTGTTCTGGGAGAACAAGGCATAAGAACAATAAGAGTCCAGACTATGATATCATAGTGACATCACAATAAAGATAAGGAAACAAAGGGAAGTACAAAAGACAATAGTACAAGGACGGTCTAGAGAAGTCCATGATGTCATGTACATGTGATGTCATAGATGGGAGAATACAAGAAGTCCGAGATTGTAAAGATCATAATAATCTAATCTACATGTCCTGTATATCTAATCTAAAGCAGTCCGTTATCTGCGTGTCCATTGAGCCGCTAAGTGCGCACAGGTCACTTATCAACACCTCCCATATTCTCAGCCGGTTCAAAGAACCGGCTCCTTTTATTTTCATAAATATATTATTACTTCCCAACCTCTGAGTTAACTCCTCGAACACGACTATTTTTCCCTACCTATCCAATCCTTCTGAACATGCCGCGCATCACAGACGACCCAACCCGGGCTGCCTGCCCAAGCTTCGAAAGTGCTGAGTGGGATTTCCTAAGACAGACCATGGTCGACGCCCACCAAGGGGCTCTCCCGTTGACTCCAGAGGATGCCACCCAAAGACTCAAGGACACCTGGGCCCGTGAGAACGGTGCCAAGGTCGCTGCCTGGAATGCCCAAGTCGAGCAGGACCGCGCCGAGCAGGTGGAACTAGACAGACTAGCTCAGGTGGAAGCCGACGCCCAGATGGCGCAGCGCCAAAAGGAGGCCGAGGATCAGCTTCGGGAGACCGAAAAGAAAAAGCCAAAGCTGAACGATTTCGACCCCGACCGGGTCATCAGCGACTGGATCGTGGCGAGACCAGCCCCATATGCTGTCAACAAGCTCAACAACCTCGAATACGTCGAGCTGGATTACTTCACAACGAAGGGATGCAACGAAGCCAGCGCGGATGCAGGCAGCGGCGCCTGTCACGAACCTATAAAGTTGGTTCGCGACTCAGGCGTCTAAGACCGGCCCGCGCCGGCCCGGTCTTATGTAATCACCTTCCTAAAGGGGAAATCCGGATTCGGAGTTTGAATTTCGTACTCCGACGATCACGTGATGTGTCACGTGATCTCCCATCGTTTATCAAATCACCTGACGACTAAGAGTCGTACCATCCTCTGGATTATTCTGATTGGACTGCGGAGCAGTCAAATCATCATGACGTCATCGACTGCGGAGCAGTCGTACCACTCCTGTGATTATTCCTATTGGACTGCGGAGCAGTCATCTCTATGACGTGATCGACTGCGGCGCAGTCACACGTATTATCGCCATTGGACACTATTATTAGATGTCTCTCGAATGTTCCATTGCGCAGCGATGCGCAGTATTCCGCAGCACCCGTGGGCGGCCCTAAGCCTGCCCTAAAGTTACGCACAGACCATGTCCCTAGGTATATAAGCTAGCGAGTTACAACGGACAGTCCCTCAGACTGTCCACTTGTCTTAATCCACTTGTTTACACTCTCCGCTCGCCTCTTCCTCCTCTTCGCGCACAGTGCCCCTTCAGCTACTTGACTGCGGTTCAAGTACTAAGCGCCACTATTCCTTGCAAGTCTGCAAGTTCTGTCCGTCGAGCCGAACGTCCCCATCACAGTTGTCCTGTGCTACGCCCCGAGTTCTCCACCACCCCCGGTCTTCTGCTTCCCCCGTCGTGCCTCTACTGTCGAGTGACAGTGAGTCATCACACTTGGACAGTCTAACACAATTAGACCTGACCCCGGGTGTTCCCTTTAGTGTCCGACTACGACTACGACTTCTCGCAGTTCGGTCATTGGGACGGAGATTCTGCCTCGTACTACGAGGAATACGACCACTACACTCCTCCCGGCCCCTCTCGACACTCCTCCCAACCCCGTCGTCTCCCATCACCCCTCACTCCCCTCGCATCCCCATCTGCCTTTGTACAAGAGTTTGTACAAGGCTCGTCTACCTCGGGTACTCAGTACGAGTACACCCTCGCCGACATCCACGGTGACCCCCCATCTGGGCTGCCATCGCCCATCTCTCGCCCCACTACTCCCCGCCCCACCACCCCTCTCGAGTACGGAGAGGAAGCCTCTCCCCCCATCTTTGACATCCGGACGCAAGTAGCTGTCCGTTCTACCCCCCTACGTGAGCCCACACCAGAGTTGGTGTACCCTGATCCCCCTGTCCCATCACCGCGCTCTGTCAGCGCCCCTCCTCGTGTCCCAACCCCCGACTCTCCTATCGACTACGAACGAGTAGCCGAACAATCCCCCGTCGACTCCACCACCACCGACCTCCCCTCTGAGTGGGAAAACATCCTCCCCGCCTCCTTCTTTCAACCCCCCTCTTGTATAAACAGCCCAGAAGAACACCCCCACCTATACACTGCTGTTTACTCTGCTGAAGGAGAGTCTTGGCGACCCGCCTCGGTCACTGTCCGAGAACATTTCTCACGTATTCCCCTCGCGCCTGCCCTTGCTCGGGCTTTCCCTGTATTCCCGTCCGTCACCCCCTTCCGTATCCCACCTCCTCACCTCTACACCATCTTCCCCCGCCTCATCGACCCCGCCAACGCCAACAATTTCCCCCCTCTCTACATCTGCTCCAAGGCAATCTTGGACTCCCCCTCTGCTAACCTCCCACTGGGTAGTGTGAGGTACGACTTCCGCGAAGGACTTCGGCAAGCCTTCGCCCCCCTCAGCAATATACTCCGAGCGGGGTATATCGATTCATTGGTAACGTTGGAGGTGCAGGACTTCTTGGACGGACGTGTTGTTACTACTTACGGACATTTACGTTTCACTTTTGACGGACAGGTGTTTGCCCTCTATCAGGGCTATTTCTTTGAGGATATTATTCGTTCCAATCCTCATCTTCTTTCCCATTGTCTCACTCCGCGAATTCCCGCCGACCCTTTTGCCTTTGTTCCGGCGATTCCTGACTCCACCCCACTATAGTTTGATAGTGATATAAAAAGTTTTTCGTTGCCTTGCCCCTTGAATCGAGTGATTCAAAACAACGCAACTAGTAAGTAATTCCTTTATCCTGGTTATAGGACTGTAAACCGAGCGGTTTAAGTGCCTCCACCCCATCCCGGTACATTCCCACTAACTGAGGCACAACACGTTGCGAGGGCACGTACTCAGTTTGACACCCATCGAGACCGACAACTCCGTCGGTACTATCCATCCACCTCCTATTGCGACATCTCCGAGTCATCCCGCATTGACTCCTGGGTGGAGCCACCCCTAGTGCTAAAGAGCTTGGTCAACCTCTTCGAGTTTGGCGAGACTTGGGACACCTACGCCTTCAACGATTTTCAAAACGACCTTTCGGCTGTGGTCGACGCCTGTAACGACCAACTCCTGTTCTGGCACCTTTCAGACCGCACCCCCGAGCAACTCATCCTTTGGACAAAGAGTGACTATCTTTGGTTCAATCACATTCCCCCCCGACGTGACTACCTTATCCAACAACTCCAAGCCGGCAACTCGGTCCGGTACCTTGACCGATTCCGCCTTTCTTACGAAGAAATTGAGATTGCCTTCCACGAAATCCGAGTAGTGGATAGAGAAGGCCCCCCTTCCTTGGTTATCACCAAAGGAACCGAGTTGACATATTCCTTGTCACGAACCTATAAACTTGGTTCGCGACTCGGGCGTCTAAGACCGGTCCGCACCGGCCCGGTCTTATGTAATCACCTTCCTAAAGGGGAAATCCGGATTCGGAGTTTGAATTTCATACTCCGACGATCACGTGACGTATCACGTGATCTCCCACTGTTTATCAAGTCACCTGACGACTGAAAGTCGTACCACCCTTTGGATTATTCTGATTGGACTGCGGAACAGTCAAATCACCATGACACTATCGACTGCGGAGCAGTCGTACCACTTCTACGATTATTCCTATTGGACTGCGGAGCAGTCACCCCTATGACGTGATTAACTGCGGCGCAGTTACACGTATTATCGCTATTGGACACTATTATTAGATGTCTCTCGAATGTTCCATTGCGCAGCGATGCGCAGTATTCCGCAGCACCCGTGGGCGGCCCTAAGCCTGCCCTAGAGTTACGCACAGACCATGTCTCTAGGTATATAAGCTAGCGCAATACAACGGACAGTCCCTCAGACTGTCCACTTGTGACATCCCCTCCTGACTGCCTCCTCTTCCTCTTCGCGCACAGTGCCCCTTCAGCTATCCTCCACGAGACGATACTAAGCGCCACTATCCCTTGCAAGTTTGCAAGTTCAGTCGTCGAGCCAGTCAGCTCCCTTTGCGCCGCCTCTCAAGTTCTCCACCACCCCCAGTCTTCAGACCCCCGTCGTGCCTCCCTGTCGAGTGACAGTGAGTCATCACACTTGGACAGTCTTAACCAATAAGACCTGACTCTGGGTGTTCCCTTTAAGTGTCAGACTACGACTTCACGCAGTTTGGCCAGTGGGACGGAGATTCTGCGTCGTACTTCAACGACGACGGTCAACCCCCAACTCCTCAAGTCCTCCCTTCTGTCCTCGTCGCCCGTCTCTCTGCTTCTCCTCTCACCCCTCTCGCCTCCCCCGCCACCTTTGTTCAAGAATTTGAACAAGGCTCATCTACCACTGGTGTCCAATACGAGTACGTCCTCACAGACGTCCACGGCACCCCCCTTTCGGGTCTCCCATCCCCCATCACACGCCCCCACCACTCCTCTCGAGTACGAGGAGGATTACAACCCCGAGTTCGATATCCGGACGCAAGTAGCCGTCCGCTCCACCCCACGTTCCCCCACCCCGGAGCTCGTCTATCCAGACCCTCCTTCAGAACCCACTCCCATCCCGCGCCCTGTGAGCGCCCCCCCTCGTGTCCCATCTCCCCCTCACACTACCACTCCCCCTCGTGTCCCGACTCCCGACTCCCCCATCAATTACGAAAGAGTTGCCGAACAAGGCCCTCTTTCCCCACCTCCTAACCAGGAGAACATCCTCCCTGCCACCTTCTTTCGTCCCCCCTCGTGTGTGAACAGCCGGGACGAGCACCCCCACCAGTACATCGCCGTCTATACGGAAGAAGGAGAGTCTTGGCGTCCCGCCTCCAACTCCCTTAAAGACTACTTCCTGCGTATTCCCCGGACCACCAACATCGCTCTCCACCCCCGCATATTCCCTTCTGTCACACCCTTCCGCATCCCGCCTCCTCACCTCTACACCCTCCTCCCTCGCGTCATCGACCCCGCCTCCCATCCCAACTTCCCAGCCCTTCACATCTGTTCCAAGGCCATCCTCGACCTCCCCTCGGCCGACCTCCCCCTCGGTACCGTAAGGTACGACTTCAGAGAAGGCCTGCGCAACGCCTTCGCCCCCCTCAGCAACATCATCAGAGCGGGGTATACGGATTCTTTGGTAACGCTCGAGATTCAGGACTTTCTCGACGGACGCGTTATCACTACTTACGGACACCTTCGTTTTACTTTCGGAGGACAGGTTTTTGCCCATTATCAGGGCTATTTCTTTGAGGACATTATTCGATCCAACCCCTCCCTTCTCGCCTACTGTATTTCTCCTCGCGTTCCAGCCGACCCTTTTGATTTCATTCCTACTGTCCCGGACAATCAACCACTGTAAAGTAGTGGTATAAAATTTCTTGTTGCCTTGTCTTTTGGATCGAGTGATTCAAACCAACGCAACAGTAAGTCTTCCCTTTTCCCTCCTCTGAACTGTAAAACCGAGCGGTTTTAAGTGTCAAATCTTCCCCTCTCTTTCCCTCTCACTGAAGAACAACACGTGGCGAGAGCTCGTGCCCACTTCAACACCCACAGAGATCGACAAGTCCGTCGATATTACCCCTCCACCTCCATCGACAATCTCATCGACGACCCTCGTATTCATTGCTGGACGGAACCCCCTCTCGCCCTCAAGAGTCTCACTTATCTTTTCGAGTTTGGAGAGACCTGGGACCACGACACTCACAACGACTTCCTTGACGACCTCTCAGCAGTAGTCGACGCGTGCAACGACCAACTCCTCTTCTGGCATCTCTCTGACATCACTACCGACGCACTCCAGCTTTGGACCAGAACTGACTACCTCTGGTTCAACTACATTCCCCCTCGTCAAGACTATATCATCCGTCAACTCCAGTACGGGAATCCAATCCACTTCATAGAAAAATTTCGCCTCTCCTACGAAGAAATCCAGATAAATTTCGGCGAAATCCGAGTTCTGGACAGAAACGGACCCCCTCGCCTAGTCCCCACTGAAGGCGTCGAACTAACCTATTCTTGGAGAGAAGCAACCTGGGAAACAACCTTGACCAATCCAGACTCCAACCTCGTTAACCCCCGCGTATACAGTGAACCCCCGACAAACCCTGACGATCCAGAACTAGTAGAACAACTACTAGGAAGAAGAGAAAACCCCCTAGGACTCCTAGCCCGCCTCGCTCTCCCCGATAGCAGCCCAGAGAACGACACTAGTGTTTCCAGCAACACTGGTTGGGCAGAATCAACCACTCCAGGATCCTGTTGGTGCACCCAAGAAGTGTGCATCTGCGGTTATAGGCCAGACACTCCCCCCACACCCGAAAACATCGTATTGTGGGCCCCTGGAATTAATCACCTCCCGTTTCGAGAAAATATCACCCCCCAAACACCCTTGATTACTGACCAATTCCTTACTCGTCGAACTTAGATTATACCTTATTGTTACTACTAGAGTTAGTAGAAGCGTAACAAACTTTTGAAAAAACATTTTGTCGCAAGAATTTTACAAGTGTAAAATTAACTCTGGAACCCATTGTAAATTGGGCAATCACCCTGGCTTCCCAACACACCCTATTACAACCCCACCAACGACCCCGCCGTCCTCGCTTCCAAGCAAGAAACTCCCGTATATCTTCCGACGACTCCCCTGTGATCCCAAGAACCCCGAGAAGACCTCGGAACCCCCCACAAGAAACTATTCCAATAGTTCCCAATCGAGACATCCCCAGGGTCAATCAAGCACGACCAAACGAACCAATCTACCCAAGCATCTACCAGGCCGGAAACCCAGCACCACAACAACATTCCACGAGTAGTGACGAGGCCCAGATTCTAGAAACCCAACCCCGAACCCTCTACTGCCACCTTCCCGAAGCCATCTTTGTTTCTGAACAACTACCTACACGAACTCCCAGAGAACTTGACGTCTTCAAGAATCACTGTCGTCTCCAATACGATCAATATCCTGAACAAACCTTGACCCTGAACTCTGCCCTCTCTCGAGCAAGAGATATCACCACCAGCCCCCTGAACTTCCAGAACTTCTTGTGGAGAAGTAAAACTACCCTGACCCATTTCGGTATCTTTGAAGAGTACCATTGGATTCGAAGGCAACAAAGGCCTAATCAACCCGATCGAGCGATCCTCCGCCCCGCGTATCAAATCTTCTACCCTTGGAACGAATCCGGGTGGAACGTCTCCCAGTTACATCGAAACCCCCAGTGAATGAGTAGAAGATTACTCACCGAAGAAGAAAAGACACGCATCCCAGTTTACTTCGATACCCCCTTCTTTGACCTTGACGACAAACTTTACCAAGCCGAGTTTGGAAACCAAATAGTTATAAGCCCAACCGGTCGATTTCCTTGGAAAAACGCCCTTACCCAGAAGGTCCTCACCATCCAAGACTTTGAGAAAGTCTTCCCCCACATCCAGAAAGTTAGAAAACTTGACTGGATTATCCTCGAAGGATCGTTCAAGAAAAAGAACGTTCACTGGTCCTTTCCTCAAAACCGTTGGCTCTACGGCAATAACCGAGCAGTTCGGTTTTCTGACTCAGAAGAGCAATCTGAAAGTGAAAAATCCTTGACCCCCCTCAGTCCCGAGAACGCCCCGGATTCCGATAGTGAACAAGAAGAAGTTTCACGAATCCTAGAAGAAACCACTAAAAGCCTTACTGGTCTACTATCCCAAGTAGCATCCCGACCCTCTTCCCCCCGAGTTTCCCCCGGACCACTACCAAGTGCTCCTGGTCCTAGTCGACTTCATCGCCACATTGCAGCTACTTCTATCAACTCCCCCCCGAGACTCCCGTCCCCACCTCTAACACACAGAGCAACGGTACCCCCACGATCCCGATCGCCTTCACCCCAAGCTTTACCTCCTACACTCCCACCAGTACCAGCTTTACCTCCTGTACCCCCACCAGTACCAGTCCACATGGCAGCAAATCCACCAGCAAAGATCCTTGGTGCGGCACCTGAACCCTTTGATGGAAGACCCAACAAAGCGGAAGCGTTTTGGAATAATTTGGAAAATTATTTCCATCTCAATGCGTCGATCTTCGATACCGATGACAAGAAAATATCTGCAGCCCTGAACCTACTTCAAGTCGGGCACTTCTGCGGGCGAGTGGGCCCAGGATAGGCAACATAAGGCCTTGAACCCTGCTGCAGGTGCAGCTACGACATTTGGAACGTGGGCAACGTTCAAATCCGATTTCAACAAACACTTTGTCCCGGCGCATACGGCTTTAGAAGCCACCAATCTCATGTACACCCTAAAGATGGGTACCCTGACCGTTCAATGAGTGGTACCAAGATTGGTCTACTCACGCCAAACGAAGTGGCTGCAAATGAACAAACCCAGATGCATGCCTTCCGCCAGTGCATTCCAACTGCACTCCACATGAAACTCATGGGCATCTCTCCCCTCCCAACGACACTCGAATCCTTGGTCGATAAAGCAAGAGAATTCGATCGCGTATGGAAGCTATACGCTGGTTCTGCTCCGAGTAATCCCCCTTCGCACTTCAAAGCAGGACGATCTGCTTCCGGACGAGCTGTCCTGACCGAAGACGATAGCGTTAACGTCAACGCTTCTTCATCCCGACCCGAGCCAACCCGAGGAAAGCTTACCAAGGCGGAAAGAGACCGCCGGTTCCAGAACAAGCTTTGCCTATACTGTGGCAACGCTGGCCACATTCTACGAGAATGCAAGCTAAAGACGCAAAGCATGAGGGCCAGAGGTGGCCGCCCTTCCAACAATGCTAGAGTGCGAGGCGCTTTTGTTGAAGAAGGACCAGGATCACGAGGAAGCACCTTCTGATCACCCAGCTATGGTTGGAGCCATGTATCGAGAGATACTCCCATATTCCCCGGACGCACGTCCAGCGATCACTTCCTAATAACGAGGATTTTTAGGTCCTTCCACCGTAGCACTGTCGGATGGAAGATTGATAGCCAGCTGCGCTGTAAGCGGCATTTCCTTACTAGAGACGCTCGGAGCCGAGCCTGTACCAGTAGAGACAATTCGGAATAGGAGAGCTCCTTCCATTGTTCTCAGGGTGACACTAGTAGGAAAGCGATCTGGCAGAGAAATCAGTGCCCGTGCCCTGTTGGACAGTGGCGCGGAGGGCATCATCGTGGATGATGGGTTTGCGCGCGCAAACGGCTTGACCCTTCGAACTCTAGTAACCCCATTGCCCGTTAGAAACGTGGATGGATCGCCCAACAAGACGGGCTCAGTCAAGCATACCACGATCCAGAAGTTAAGGATCAGAACGGCAGAAGATGCCTACCACGACGAGGTCGCCGAACTCTATGTCACCACTCTAGGGGAGCACGATATAATCCTAGGAACAGGATTGGCTCCAAGCACATAATCCCGAGATCAACTGGGCGCAGCCTCAGATAGCCTTCACACGGTGCCCAAGCAGTTGCACCTTGTCTACAAAGAATGTAGTCCTCTCTTCCCGAGTACCCCAAACCCGAGCCACCACGATCAACATTCTAGAGTTAGAATCAGAACCCAACCAAGCTAAAGATGCTTTACAACCACCTACAGAAGATGTAGCGAATCCTGAACCAACCTTCTCCGACGAAGTCATCGAGCCATTCCTATGGACACACAGCTTCCACAAGTACGACCACTTGGCCATCCGAGCAAAAATTACCACAAGTACCAAGCTAGCGGCAAAGACTGCCCCTAAACCTTCCACCGATCACATCCCGAGTCACTTCCAACGTTACACCCGAGTTTTCAGCGAGGAAGCCTCCCATCGCTTGCCTACGCACCAACCCTGGGATCATGCGATTGATCTGAAACCAGGAGCGAGCATGAAGAATTGCTCGATTTACCGTCTAACGCCTAAAGAAACCGATGCACTCAAGGAGTACATCTCTGAACATCTGCGGAAAGGATACATCCGACCTTCCAAATCCCCCATGGCCAGCCCCTTCTTCTTTGTCGACAAGAAGGACGGAAAACTCCGCCCAGTACAAGACTACCGGGCTCTCAACGACGTTACCATCAAGAACGCGGCGCCTCTTCCACTAATTCCTGAATTAATCGACAAGCTCCATGGCGCGCGTTATTTCACCAAGCTAGATATCCGATGGGGATATAACAACATCCGTATTCGCGAGGGCGACGAATACAAGGCAGCCTTCAAGACCTTCCTAGGCCTTTTCGAGCCGACCGTAATGACATTCGGTCTCTGTAACGCACCAGCAACGTTCCAATCGTTCATGAACCAAACCTTTGGTCCAGAAATCGATGGTGGACACGTTGTGGTCTACCTCGATGACATCCTTATTTTCACCGAAAACCTTGCCTCCCTCACCGAGTTAACCCACAAAGTCCTCCAACGTCTGGAACAGCACGATCTCTATCTCAAACCTGAGAAATGCGTGTTCGCACAAACTTCCGTCGAATACCTCGGAATCATCATTTCCGATGGCCAAGTCTCCATGGATCCAGCAAAAGTCGCTGGTATTACCGAGTGGCCTGTCCCACGTACAGTCAAGCACGTCCAAGCGTTTTTGGGCTTCTGTAACTTCTACCGACGGTTCATCAAGAACTATTCCACCGTCGCTCGCCCACTCTTCGACCTGACCAAGAAAGATGTGCTCTTTTCTTGGGATACCACCGCGGAAAGCGCTTTCCGCACCCTGATCAACGCTTTCACAAAAGCTCCCGTCCTTGCCCTCCCAGATCATTCCAAGCCATTCCGACTCATCACTGACGCCAGCGACTTCGCCACTGGCGCTATCTTGGAACAACCCGATGCCTTGGACCGTTGGCACCCCGTTGCCTATCTATCGAAATCTCTTCTTCCTGCCGAACGCAACTACGAGATTTGCGATAAGGAACTCCTCGCAATCATCCATGCCTTTCATGCTTTTCGACACTACCTCGAAGGACGTAGTGATACCACCGAGGTGTGGTCCGACCACGGTAACCTGGCTTACTTTATGAAGAAGCAAAAACTCTCCCGCCGACAGGCCCGATGGGCGCTGTTTCTTTCCCAGTACCAGTTCATCATCATCCACAAACCGGGCACCCAGAACAAATCCGACGCACTGTCCAGGCGTCCAGATCATAAAAAGGGGATAGCGGATGAAGATGAAAAACGAGTCCTCCTGGACACAAAGTATTTTCGAGTCAACGCTATACAAAGAGCAACCATCACAGCGTTAGGAGACACTTCCCTGCGACAACGAATCCGAGACACGCAGACATACGACAGAGAAGTCAGCATGGCGTTGGAAACCCTCTTAAAGAGCGGCCCCCGATCACTCACCAAAGGATTGGAAGAGTGGAACCTAGAAGATGGAGTCATCTTATTTCGAGGACAAGTCTACGTTCCAAAGAACGAGGAACTACGACGAGATATTGTCAAGCAATACCACGAACACATCGCTATAGGTCACCCAGGAAGATGGAAAACCTATGAGCTGATATCCCGAGACTTCTGGTGGCCTGGAATGTCTACCTTTGTCAAGAGTTATGTTGATGGATGTGCCATCTGTCAATCGACAAAGATCAGGCCCAGAACCCAAGTACCCTTGCAACCCAACACGATTCCCACGGCAGTATGGGAAACAATCACCATGGACTTCATCACCGACCTCCCTACGTCCCTCGGGCACGACACTTTATTTGTGGTTGTGGACCGCCTCAGTAAAGCAACAGTCATTGCTCCCTGTAACAAAACTATCACGGCCGATGAAACTGCCAAGTTATACCTGAACGAAGTCTGGAGAAGAACTGGACTACCCCAACAAGTTATCTCAGACAGAGGTCCGCAATTCGCATCAAGAATGATGCAGGAAGTTTGGAGCAAACTAGGAGTCAAATCCACCATGTCCACTGCCTTTCACCCTCAAACGGATGGCGAAACCGAACGAGTCAATCAGGAACTCGAACAGTACCTCCGCGTATTCTGCAACTTCCAAACAGACAATTGGGCAGAATTAATCCCGTTCATGGAATTTGCGCACAATGCCAGACAACACAGTGCAACAAAGAAATCACCCTTTGAAGTGTGGTATGGGTTTAAACCCAAGTTCATTCCTCCCGTCCACTTCACAACAAAGATTCCGGCAGCCGAAGAACGACTGAACACCTTGAACCAAATCCGATCCGAGGTCACCGCAGCGCTAAAGGTAGCGGCGGAAATCATGAGAAATTCCAAGTCACAAACACCCTCCCGAGTATTCAAACCTGGCGACTTAGTCTGGTTGGAAGGAACCAACATCCACACCACACACCCCAAACCCAAGCTTGCCCCAAGACGCCATGGTCCCTTCAAAGTCTTATCCACTTGGGGAGTTAATTGTAAACTCCAACTCCCAACAACATGGCGCATACATCCAGTCTTCCACAACTCCCTGATCTCCCCATATCACGAGAATGATATCCCATGGACCCAACTTCACCCGACCACCTCCCGAGATCGTCCAAGGAGAGGACGAACATTATGAAGTTGAAAAGGTCTTACAATCCAAAGTATCACCAAACAAGAAAGGAATACTATACCTCATCAAGTGGAAGGGATACCCTGATTCCGAAAATTCCTGGCTCCCATCATCCCAAATGACCCATTCCCGTGACCTGGTCTTAAAGTTCCACAAAGACCACCCTAACGCCCCTAAACCAAAGTCAACCAGTGCTGTCGGTGCAGCACGGCGTTAAAAAGGGGATACTGTCACGAACCTATAAACTTGGTTCGCGACTCGGGCGTCTAAGACCGGTCCGCACCGGCCCGGTCTTATGTAATCACCTTCCTAAAGGGGAAATCCGGATTCGGAGTTTGAATTTCATACTCCGACGATCACGTGACGTATCACGTGATCTCCCACTGTTTATCAAGTCACCTGACAACTGAAAGTCGTACCACCCTTTGGATTATTCTGATTGGACTGCGGAACAGTCAAATCACCATGACACTATCAACTGCGGAGCAGTCGTACCACTTCTACGATTATTCCTATTGGACTGCGGAGCAGTCACCCCTATGACGTGATTAACTGCGGCGCAGTTACACGTATTATCGCTATTGGACACTATTATTAGATGTCTCTCGAATGTTCCATTGCGCAGCGATGCGCAGTATTCCGCAGCACCCGTGGGCGGCCCTAAGCCTGCCCTAGAGTTACGCACAGACCATGTCTCTAGGTATATAAGCTAGCGCAATACAACGGACAGTCCCTCAGACTGTCCACTTGTGACATCCCCTCCTGACTGCCTCCTCTTCCTCTTCGCGCACAGTGCCCCTTCAGCTATCCTCCACGAGACGATACTAAGCGCCACTATCCCTTGCAAGTTTGCAAGTTCAGTCGTCGAGCCAGTCAGCTCCCTTTGCGCCGCCTCTCAAGTTCTCCACCACCCCCAGTCTTCAGACCCCCGTCGTGCCTCCCTGTCGAGTGACAGTGAGTCATCACATTCCTGGCAACGAGCTACCTGGGAAACAACTCTGAACAACCCGGACCATAATCTAGTCAACCCCCGCATCTATCATGAGCCTCCCACCGACCCCAACGACCCCGAACTAGTAGAGCTGCTCACAGCAAGAAGAACAAATCCCTTGAGCCTACTAGCCCGCCTATCCCTCCCCGCGAGTAGCCTGGAAACAGAAGAGACCAACAATTCAAGTAACAGCGGTTGGGGAGAAGAACCCAACGTTGGTCCGTGTTGGTGCACTCAAGAGGTGTGCATCTGTGGCTATAGACCAGACACTCCCCCTACACCAGACGGCGTAGTACTGTGGTCCCCTGGAGTTAACTACCTACCCTTTAGAGAAAGCGTAGCGGAGTTATAAATTTTTGTCGCAGTGTGCTTTCGAGAAAAGTACTAAGTCGCAAAAATATCCGAGCACTTTACAAGTGTAAAGTTGGTACCCTGAAACCCATTGTTAATTGGGCTATTACCCTGTTGTCAAGACCAAGACAACCCCCATAGACATTTCCAAGCAAGAAATTCCCACATATCCTCCAACAACTCCCCGGTTATCCTGCAAACTCCGAAAAAAGAACTCGGACATCGCTGCAAATCCTGGTTGCAAGGCAACACTCCCCGACCACCCCGATGGATGCTGATATGAGATTATCATCCCCACCTCTCCCGATTGAGGACCATGACTTTCAAGCAACCCCGACCTCCTTCGATCCAAGCGTCACCTCCAGCCATACCCCCAGTAACGAACACTATGGCGGCGATCCTGGAACACACCCTAAAGATGGGCACCCAACTTCCCAAGACACGACAACCCTTGATGCACTGGTAAACAAAACCAGAGAGACTTCCCCCTCGAGTAATCCTCTTTCACGTTTTAAGATGAAACAAGACTCCCGACTTCGACGAAAGTTTTGTCTATACTGTGGAAACGAAGGCCACATCCGCCAAAACTGCAAGCTAAAAAGAGGAATCCTGATCGAAGACGATAACGTTCATGGCAACGCTTCTTCACTCCAACCCGAGCAATTCCAAAGGAAATTTACCAAAGTGGAAAGAGACCACCGGCTCCAGGACAAACTCTGCCTGTACTGTGGAAACAAAGGCCACATCCTCCAGGAATGCAAATTCAAGAGAGGCATTCTGATTGAAGACGATAGCAATAAAGACGCTTCTTCAACCCACTCCGAGCAATTCCAAGAAATCCTGGTCGAAGACGATAATGTTAAAATCAACACTTCTTCATTCCGATCCGAGCAACCCCGAGGAAAGCTTACCAAAGCGGAACGAGACCGCCGGTTTCAAGAACAGCTTTGCCTATACTGTGGCAATCCAGGCCACATCCTCCGAGAATGCAAGCTAAAGACGCAAAGCATGAGGGCCAGAGATGGCCACCCCTCCCACAACAAAGATGAAGTGCAAGGCACTTTTGTTGAAGAAACCCTAAATCAAGAAAAAACACCTGAGAACCTTCCAGCTCAGATAGGAGTTTTCCATTTCGAGGATTGCAAACAACTTGCAATCAACCATGCCAGTGTTGGCCGATCCAACAACAAAGAAGTGCGAGACACTGTTGTTGAGGAACACGATCAGGAGGACGACCCTACTGATTTCTGGACTTCGAGTGAAGTCAAGTATCGAGAGATACTTCCATATTCCCCGGACGCGGGTCCGCGGTCACTCTAATCCCAAGAACTACAAGAAAAATCCCGACTTTGAGCAAGTCAAACGCCAACAGAGGAAGCACCTACTGTTATGAAGACATCGATCCAAGAACTCCATCGACTCCCAGTGAAGGCCTATTTCCGAGAACTACAAGAAAAATCCCAACTCCGAGCAAGTCAAGTATTGTGTAATACTTCCAGCAGAGGAAGCACCTACTGCTATGAGGACACCTGACCAAAAGGACGACCCTTTTAACAACTCCCAGACAACCCCTAGTGGAAGGCCTATTTTCGAGAAACACAAGAGAAACCCAACTTGAGCAAGTATGGAGCAATACTTTCGCCAGCAGAGGAAGCACCCTACTGCTATGAAAACACCTACCATCCCAAGTAACCACCCAAGCGGATGAACCCCTTGGCCTCGACGACCTACAAGAGAAACCGGATCCAAGTAACTACTTAAAGGAACGACCCCTTTAACGTCCCCTAGTGTAACCACTCAAGAGAATGACCCTCTTGACTTCGACGACCCCCAGTGACAACCTGATCCAAGTAACTACTTAAAGGAACGACCCCTTTAACGTCCCCTAGTGCAACCATCCAAGAGCAAGACCCTCTTGACTTCAACGTTTCCCAGTGAAGACCCAACCCAAGTAACCACTCAAGAGAACGACCCTCTTGACTTTGACGATCCCCAGTAATAATCCACTCCCGAGCAACCACCCAAGAGAATACCCCTCTTGGCCTCGACGCCCCCAATCACGGAATCAATCAAGAGAATGACCCTCTTGACCTCGCCGACTCCCAGTCAGACTTCAACAACTCCTAGTGACAACCTATTTCCGAGGACCACAAAAAGAACATAGTAACCACCCAAGAGGAAGAACCTCTAAGAATTCCAAGAACTACAAGAACCACGTAGTAACACGACTAATCAAGAGGAAGCACCATTGATTACCCGGCTTTGAGCAAGCCAAAGTATGGGACATACTTCGAACCCAAATGGAGGAAGCACCTACCATTTTCCAACGAATTCCCTAATCAGGAGGAAGCACCACTGATTACCCGGCTTTAACGACAAGCCAAAGTATTGAGAATACTTCGCTCCCTTCCACCGAGCACTATCGAATGGAAGATTAAACGCCAGCTGCGCTGAGTGCGGCATTCCAGTACTAGAGAACTCAGAGATGAGCTTGTGCCAGTAGAGACGATATAGGCGTGTGCCTTCCTATCGCACTCAGGGTGACACTAGTATGGAAGCGATCTGGCAAGAGATATTAGTGCAGAGCATCATTCCAATGATGGGTTCGCGCGCAGCGAACGGCTTGACCATTCAATTTCTAGATAAACGAACGATTGCCTAACAAGATGGGCTTGGCCAAGTTAACCACGATCTAAAAAGAACAGATCAGTACCTGAAGAACGCCGGCAAAGGGCCTTCGCATTCCACTAAAGATGTGGATCCTGACTGCTAAAAAATGCAGATCTCCTCGAGTACCTGGGCAAGCCGATGAAGCTTTAACCCTCACCACTAAAGATGTGGCCCCCTCACTTTCACTTTGCACCAACTGCTAAAGATGCAGTCTTCCCCGTGTTCCACCTCGCGACACTGCTACGGTTGCAGTTCCCCGACCCCAACTTCACGCTACTACTAAAGATGTATTCCCCCCATTTCCACTTCGTATCACTGCAAGAAGCGCAGTTCCCACTTCGTGTCACTATACGACATACAATTCACATTCCGCAAAAGATGTGCCGTTCCACTTCGCGCCACTACTAAAAAGATGCAGTCTTCCCCGTGTTTCACCTCGTGCCACTGCTACGGTTGCAGTTCCCTCAAACGTACCCTGGACAAGCTAAAGATGCTTCAACCCTGCCTGCTGACGACGCAGTACCTCCTTCGACGAACCCTGAACAAGCTAAAGATGCTTCACCCCTACCCACGAGAAAACGTAGTATCATCCTGAACCACCTAAACCCGACAAATTCCCCTTCCGCAAGAAGTGCCGCTCCCTTCCCATGTTCTGCATGTAGTGCAATCCCCATCCCACAAGAAGTGCCGCCCCCATTCAACAACCCTGCTAGACGGGCAGTCCCCCTACGAGTGCCATTCCCATTCCGCAAAATGTGCCGTTCCATCACTCCTGAAAACCACTGCTTCCTCCCGCAAGAAGTGCTGCTCCCATTACAACCCTCCTAGGACACCATCCCCCGCTCCGCAAGACGTGCCGCCCCCACATTCCTACACACCTGTTGCACCCTGCTCCCTTCGAGAAATTTTTTTTTTTTCCGGTCCCATGCCAGCCCCCTGCCCATCATCTTCATCCACAACTCTGTCGAAATCCATGTTGCTGTCCCGGCGTCCAGGCCTTAAAAAGGGGATAGCGAATGAAGATGAAAAGCGAGCACTCCTGAATACAGATATTTCAAGCCAATATCGTACAAAAAGTGTAGAAAACACTTCCCCACGGCAACCTGATCCCCAAAGTGTAGAAGACACCTCCCTGCGGCAACCCGAACTCCAAGTG
Organism: Lactarius sanguifluus; assembly: GCA_021527775.1. Lineage (NCBI taxonomy): Eukaryota > Fungi > Basidiomycota > Agaricomycetes > Russulales > Russulaceae > Lactarius > Lactarius sanguifluus. Next base: position 101 of record JAKEYF010000193.1, on the reverse strand, counting down.
TAGAAGACACTTCCCGGCGACTCTGCAACAACCCCAGTGTAGAAGACACTTCCCCGAGGCAACCCGAATCCCTAAATGCAAAAGACACTTCTCCGCAGCAA